>LTAE01006327.1:0-17281 GCA_001647135.1 Pontederia paniculata
CATACTTATAACTCATATGACATAACTATAATCTACTAGTTCACTATTCTCATAATCATGTTTGTAATATTTGAAAAATCATTTTATATAAATAAGTTTTTCTTGACTTAACAATTCATAGACATTCTATTCTATACTACTTAACATTTAATGGTTACATAGCATTTCTATCATATAGCATTGAAACATATCATATAATATCTCAAAATAAATCATATAACAATTGAAATAAATAATATAATGTCATAACATATCATATTATTCTTTCACCCCACATAGCACATTGAGGCACATCATATATCATAATAACTTATAATAGAATATAAGAACATGTCGTATAATCATCATAAAACTTATCTTATAAACACATTCTCTAATATAGAGACACTGTAATATAATAATGCATGTCCTGTTCATGAAAATGGACTTGTGCAAGGACCCATGTATGCATGTCATATCATATAAACCATCTGGCCAGAGGTATATCCCTTGGGGTATCATATAATGTCGGGTTATCGTATTACCCCTTAGGATATCATATCATCCCGAAAGATTTCATGTACTGTCGTGTTATCATATTATCCCTTAGGGTATCGTGTTATTTCGAAGGATATCATATCATATCATCCCTACAAAACAGACATATCAATCCGGCAGGGTTAGTAAACATATATCCCTGCGAAACAGACATATCAATCCGGCAAGGTTAGCATATCAATGCATGTATGAATGATATTCAAATGTATGACAATGTCGTATCAATCATATCACATCGTATCATATGACTTATCATATTATCCTTTGAGGATATCATATTATTCCGAAGGATATTGTCTCATATCATATCGTATCACTTCGTATCATATCGTATCATATCATATATCATATCATTGCATTAATATCAATAATATATAATAGTAAACTTGTTCATCTCATATTATATAGTTACATCATTGCAACTCTTCCAAGTACTTTTCTTTGCATCTAAATAACTTTCATAGAATAAAGTATATCATATGTTTATATAAGTCAATTTTAATCAATCAATTAGTTATAAAATATAACATATAACTTTCTTTCATAACCATGGCCTCACTAGTTACAACAAACAATACTTTTTCATGTACTTTCTTTCATATTTATATAAGTATCTTGCAAATAAAGTATAATTATTTACAAAATATCCATTCCATCTTATGAAGCAATCATGATGCCTAGAAATATCATTCAAATAGATATTTCTTAGTGGATCCACCCTACATACCTTATTCTTAGTATATGGATCCACCCTACATACCTTATTTTTAGTGGCTTTCTCTTTATTCTTTTTTCACAAACCTCAAGCTATAGGTCACTCTTTCTTGCTGTATGAGAAGGACATCAAGAGGTATGTAAATGATGCATAAATATTTGGTATTACTTTACCTACTTGTAAACAAACTATTTGATTAATTCATTCCTTACATGTAAATTTCTACAACTTGATAAATGACATACTAGTAGAAGATAAATTCATAAATTCTATTATATATACCCAAATAATATAAAACTCTCAATCTAGATTCACTTGTAAGTAACATATATAAATTTTAGAATTTATCTCCATCTAGTTTGATTGCAGAAAAACTAACAAACCAACATATGTTCTATGTTGGTATTAGGTCTTGGCAGATTGAGGGCCCGTTTAGCTTAGCTGATAAAAATTATCTGATAAACACTAATGTTGATAAGCATTTTAAGTGTTGATACTTATTTTAAAAAATAAATAGTTACGTGTTTGGATAAAAGTACTGATAATATCAATTAGTAATTGTAACATTTGTTAAAATAAATATTAACTAATATATCCTTAAAGTTATATGATAATAATATTAAAAAATATGAATAAAAGAGTAATATAGTTGGTTAAAATTAATAAGCCAACAACTTTAAAAATAAGCAGGGGGACACTGCTTATTTTTTAACTTATAAGTAGTTACCTAACAACGTATAAGTATATTTTTTTAGTTACCAAACATGAAGATTTTCTAAAATTTACTTATAAGTAGTTTTAACCTACTTATGAGCTTAGCCAAACAGTCTCTGAGTAATGTGTCATTGAAAATTTATAACTCATTGTAGATAGCATCAAATCAGGTTTTTAAATTTTATTATAAATTAGACTTCTTAACCTTTCATGTGTAAAAATCTCGAAATCTAATCTTTACATATCATTTCCCTAAAAATCTTGGAACCAAATTATTTTCTGTCCCTAATCTACAACCTAGTAGATGGAGTCATGCATGGTAGAAAATTCATAACTTAATTTATACATGTTCTTTTAAGTTGATTTCACTTGAATCTGATCCTGTATAAAGTATTATATCATAAATTTAATTATCAAAATATGATTGCTCTTGTACAGTTTATTTCGTAATTTAACATCTGATCTTATAGCTGTCTCAAAACAGCATGAGTTGCATGTAAAGATAGGATCATAACTCCTAACATACAACTTAGGTTTTAGTGTTTCTAGAATCTATGGAAAGATGACTTAGAGAGGATTTCACATGTAAAATTTCGTAATTTTGGATGGCCAAATGATTTTGCAAATCATATCATGAATCAGGATATAAATCTAAGGTAAAATGTTTTGCCTGAAGTGATGGTCACTTTCGAATTTTTCTTTTCCTCCACGGATGGTATTTTCTTCTGAAATTTTTGGTGGATTTAGATAAGAGGATAAGGCATCTCCAAGAATTTTTACAGGATTTTATGGCAAGTTAAGTCGGTTGAAAAAAATAGTCTAAGCAGGAGGTGGCAAGCTGCTTGCTTATGGTAGCTTGTTTGATGATTGGTTAAAGTAGTGGTCCAATCAAAATTTACATTTAATATGATAAATTTATTCTCAATAAATATCACTTATTACTAATTATATATATATATATATATATATATATTAAGATACTTATAATTTATAGGATTTATTTGCAATTATGTATTATCATTTCCGCAGGTGCCACTTGGCGAAATATGATTGGTCGTAAGAATAATAAATACTAACAAATTTGCTAGTATAATCATGGCACTAAAAATAATAATTATTATGAAATTAAATTAGGGTTATCATAGTAATGACGTCCTTAATATTTTATAATAACTAATATAAAGACACTTAAATTATAGAAACATAAACTATTTGCGTTGAGAATTTGGAGACGCAATATTGAAGTGTGGTTATGATCTGAACTGATATAAGGACACTTAAATTACTATTTCATAATTTTTAAAAATTAGGATGTAAATTATAATGGCGTCCTTAATACTTTATAATAACTAATATAAGGATGCTTAAATTATATAGACGTAAATTTTTTACGTTGAGAATTTTGAGACACAATATCCAAGTGTGGCTATTGTGTCTTAATTTTTAAAACTTGGGACGCAAATTGCACTGGCGTCCCTAATACTTTATAATCTAATATAAGGATGCTTAAATTATAGAGATGTAAATTATTTGCATTGAGAATTTGGAGACACAATATTGAGGTGTGGTTATGATCTGAACTAATATAAGGACGCTAAAATTATTATATCTTAACTTTTTAAAATTAGGAGGCAAATTATAGTGGCGTCCTTAATACTTTATAATAATCGAGACGCTATAAGCAAGTGTCTCGAAAATTGAACGCTTTGAATAAAAGGAACACGCTATATATTGCATTCTTAAGAATGCGTCCTTAGATAACCATTTTGTTGTGGTACTCTCCAATAAAGTATGTAATATTAACTATATAAAGGGGGGAACTAGAATATAGAGGCTGCATAATAGAAAATCCCCTAAGCCCTCACAAGGAGGGCGCCAAAAATCTCTAAAAACCTCCTTCGGACTTCAAATTGGCGGCACAAGTCATCTCAAATAAGATTTCTCCATGAGGATAACATATTTGATATTATAAATAGGGTTACAATTGATGTTACATCCTCCCTTATTTATAATCTCTTGAATCATGGACTCCTAGATCAATTGGAATATCTCAAATCCTAAGCATAAAAAAAAGTCTAACTATATAGGAAAATAGAGTAATAAACAAATTGGCTATAAATTCTCACTCCAACTCAAAACTCCTATAAGGATTCTAGTCAAACTCTAATACTCCAGTTGGAGGAATACTACCCTCATAAAAATTGGCATAGTTTATTTCCCATATCCATCCAGTCTCTAGCAAATGTGGATTTGGTCATGAATGCTGCGATCCATGTTCTAAGTGTGATCCATGCAAAAAATGTCATGCATTTCATATAGTTTAGCTCTACATTTTACAAATGTTATATTTGTTTCATGTTCTTTTTATCACATAATTGCATCAAAATCAGTCATTTACTCACTGGTTTTCTCTTATGATAGGTGAGGAAGGATGGATTTTTTGCCATAAATACCTATATTAGACATCTCACGACTGTGAGAATGTCATTCACTACTAATATATAATGATAAGCTTGGATAAGCATATTCATGGGTCATTAGCAAGCACTCATGGCCTCTACTAAAGCCTAGTTGTGGATCAGATACCTTCACCGTGTGAAGACTTGAGTTCACAGGTGTTACCGAATGAGTGTTATTGGAGTTAACAATCACGCGAAGAGAAGTCATAGCCTCTACAAAAATCGTGATTTCACAATCAATCACTACAAGAATATCTCAAATTGGCGACAAAATATAATGTTGCTAAACCATCTCTAAAATAATCGACGACATTTCAGCGACGACATTACGACAACAATATTTTGTCGCTAAATATTAGTCGCTATTAGTGACGGAAAATATTTATCGCTAAAATCTTTGCTATATTGTCCATGTTTTGTCGCCGACCTATCACTGAAATGTCGTTGATTTAGATTTTTTTAAAATGAAAAACTTTTCCTCGCTAAATTATCGCTAACTTGTCGTACATACACTACAAAAAAAATGATCATTAATGACCAAATGTTAATGACAAAATGAAAAAATAGTCATTAATAATAATCATTAGCGACGAGTAAATAAAATCGTCATTAATTAATAAATTTATAACGATGAGTAAAATTACTCGTCGTTATAAAATATGATCCGGTCATTAATAATAGTAATTAATGACCACATGTTTAATTCATCCCTAATAATTAAGTAATTACGACCATATATATCGTCGTTCAGAATTTTAAAATTAATGATTAAAAATTCCGTCATTGATAATCAACTAATTGGCGGGTAACTAAAATAATCTCCCTCCAACAATTTATTTTATAAAATCTTTTAACAGATTTTAAGATAATTAATTTGTTAATTAATGAAAAGAATTTTTTAAGAATTCATATGCCAAAAAAATTAATCTACATCGTTTGATCAAAAGATGAAATCATAAAATAAAAAAGGAATATATTAAATAATTATAAAAGGAAATATGGGCAGGTTTCTTCTTCCCCTTACAGCGCTCCTGCAAATAGGTTGCTCTCCACCTTCAACCGTTCGTGCCTGCTTGTGGCGATGTGCCCCGCCTTCCGCGCCCCGCCCTACTGCCGCCGCGCCCCACCCATCTCCCATCTAACAGGTTGCCTCTCCACCCTCCATCTCCCTCTCTCGCTCTCTCTTCGCTGCTATTACAAGTTGCCATGCCGTGCCCCGTCCTGTCGCGCCCCACCCTGCCTTGCCCTGCCGCAGGGAATGTAGAACCCTATATTCAATCTTCATGTTTCTAAACTTACATAATGTCTATCTTGAAAAACAGGAACCAGAAAAGAAATATGTTGGTTTAAAGGAAAAGTACAAGTTCAATAATGTGTTTCCTTTTGCTTCTGTGTTCAAAATAATGATCCCTTAAAAAGATGGAACATTTCCTGACTTGTATGCTACTGCCTAAAAGCTTCTTAATCATACCAAGATTAGCATAGGGGATTTCTTTGTTGGCCTCTGTATGTATGCATAAGTTCTGCACATCAAAACATTAGATCGGGTTCCTAACAAACCACATTTAAATATTACAAGGAAATAATTGTTTTCTTTTCTTTGACCTCATTCTGAGATGAGAAAATTAATCTTCTGTTGTTAAATTAGGTCTGCACTTATGTTACTGCAGCTAACAGTTTATCTTGTTCTTTTATTTGAAGGGTAATCTTGTTCTTGTTGTTGGAACTCAATCCGTTTTTTTTATCATTGATGTTACATGCTTTTAATCTCCTTAAAAAAAGATGGTGATGAAGTACCAATTGAATTGGTAAATAACATAGGAGTTCTCTACATGGAGAAAGGAGAATTTGAGGTTTGTAAGATTTAACCACTTCCATGAAGAACCTGTAGTAACAGTCTTTGTAAATTGTATTATTTCAGTGTACTAATTTAAGAGCTCTTTCTGTCAGACCTTTTGTATTCTATGACAGAAATTTTAACTTACATTATTGTCTTGTTTCAATAGATGGCCGAACAGACTTTTAAGAAGGCCTTGGGTGATGGGATATGCAATTTAGGGATAAAAGTAGCATCTTTCCTTTGTAGACCCGTCCAAACCAGGGCCCATGTTTCATGCAGATGAACAAGAACTATACTATGTTTGTAGAAGTACATAAATCTTGTTAGAGGGGCTATATAGGTTTTTTCCTTGTAGAAATTTGCCTTTCCAATTTAAGAGGACCATGTTTGAGTAGCGACTTCTGCATGTCATTACACATTCGTAGAAGTAAAATATGTTCTCAGATGACTCGGCCGGTTCTAACAGACCATGTCAGTCACGGGCAGACACTTTTTTGATAAATGTTTTTCTTTTAATTGCAGTTATGTTTGTCTCTCTTATATGTTCATGCATATCTGCCCATTTGTTTCAGTGCACATGGCTACACTCAAAGTGAAGACACAGAAATATATGCTAGAATTTTAGTTTATTGCAGTTCCTGTTTGAAGTTTTAATATTTTTTGGGTCCTAGATAATCAATAAAGAAGCAATATTTTGTTATCATCAGTGTAATCTATGTTTTTACTTCATCACCTAAAGTATCATATGTTATTTGTCAAGTTTTTTCTAATTCTTATTGACTGAATCCTTGCAGGAAATTTGAAACACTACGTGTTTGGATCAAAGCAAAATGGTAACTTTATTACAAAAATTTAAAATTTTAACTTTCTAGCATTCAATTTCACCGAATCATTTCCAAAGCACATAAGATATTGCACATATTCTTCTTTTTATGGAGTCGAAAAGTTCAAGTTTTGTGTGATTGGACCATTTCATAGGATATATTGCATGCCTTTCTTTATTCCTCTGTTTTTGGATTTTCCATTCTAGAGGATGAATCAAGATTCACTGCATAATTGTTGTAGCATACATCAGCTCAAGAGTTTCTACTAGGTTTGCTGCAAATTTAAGTTGTTTATGGATTCAGATTTTGAAATATATTTAGGGGGCTGATGATACATCTGGAAAAAAAATGTGTTTTTTCAATCTTTGGAACTGTAAATCATTGTTTATTCAATTGTTTTGGAATAGTTTTATTATTTATTTAGCTATTATGACTTGGATGTTGTTGTTGGGTAACATCTGTCAGGAGTCTGATTAAGAAAATTGGAGCTTTACCTTCATCACTCTTGTGGTGTGTTCTACAGAGTACCCAATAAACCTCCAACAATGAAATTTCCAGAATTGAATGAATGAATCTTTTGAAAATGTCTGGTTACATGTTTTAGCCTGCTGATGTCTAGGTGCAGGAGAGATATTAATACTTTGGTAGTTGAAGCTTGAGATAAGCTAGTTTTCATGCAAATTTGACTTGTGTATCACTACAAGTAATTATGAAGTTGAGTGAAGTTTCAACTGCTTACTTTTGAATGCAATCTTAAATTCATAGATTTACATGTTTTTTTAGGCGAATCATAAACATTTTTAAGGCAGTCGAAAGAGAAACCTGTATAGAGAGGGCAACTCAGCATTCTCCATTTCATGTTTCAACTTCATTTTGATGGAAGAATAACCTACAATAAAACACTTGAATTGCTGTTTTGTTTTGTGGATTTACTTGTCATAAAATGTTTGATTGCTTTTGAGGGCTAGTTTTGTCCATATGCAGATTCTATTCTTATCATACTTGTGTGGTAATGGTTCTATATAATTTCATGTCAATATCAACTTGTAATGTTTTATTGAAATCTTTTGAGATTGCTATATTTTTTTCTTGTTTCCAACCATGAAAGCTCTGCTGATTATTGTGTTCCATTGACCCTTGTGTTTACTTGTTCTTGCATCAGTACTTCGAGTGATTTGATTACCATGGGAATTCATTTGAGCAGACCTATCGCTGTTACCCTGCATTCTTTATTGATAAGGTTTGAAGTTCTTTTCAATTCTTTTTTCCATGATTTTTTCACTGTGTAGATAATGTGGTAATAGAAGAATACAAATCTGCAAATGTGTCATAACATCTTTTCTGAAATATTGATTATGCAACCTGAAAATTTTATTAATTAAGAATAATACTTGTGTGTCTACAAGAAACTATCTTATGAGAAAGAGAAATGCCATTCTGATACATTGAGATTTCTCATACATGTTGAATCCAAGATGAATTCATATTTCATAATTGTTGGGTTGCCACTTATTCTATATATATATATTATATATATATATATAATATATATATATATATATAAGATATATATATATATTTCAATTGCATTATTTTAAATCATTAGGATTGTAACTAGAAAATAGATTAAGTTGGACTACTTGATTCAAGAATACCTGACATAGTATTCTATCTTTGCAGCCCCAACTGGAAGTTGGTGACAAGAGGAAGTTTGTTCCCGCTCTTTCTCATGTTTTGATTTTAGAACTTGCTTATTCTTTAAATCCAACTAACTCATGTTTTTTCCTCTATTTTAGTTATAATGCCTCCCTCACCTCTAGACCGCAACCTCATTTCATTCTCCCAACAGCCACCCACCAACCACTTTCCTCTTCCCTTTAAATTGTTAATGAAGAGAAGATATCTTCAAGAGGTGAAATGTGATCACTGGATTCAATTCATTTGAGTTCGATGTCGAACTCTTTCGAGGAGGGGGATGCTAATGCATGACAAGTAGTTTAGATAAGGGTTCTAGAAGTTCTAGTTGAGCAAGGTGAAATGTGATCACTGGATTCAATTCATTTGAGTTCGATGTCGAACTCTTTCGAGGAGGGGGATGCTAATGCATGACAAGTAGTTTAGATAAGGGTTCTAGAAGTTCTAGTTGAGCCGGAGACTTAATTTTCATTTCCTAGGTTGGTTGTAAAGATCTATATATGGCTTTCTACTCTTTCAGTATTTAATGGTCAATCATATTTCAGCTTTTTCTCCAAGACTTGTGTTCTTTTCTGGTGGACTTTGATCCATATCCAATGTGTTGTGCATACACACTGACTAAAGTAAAATTATTTTTTTTGTGTCTTGCTTATGTTTCTCGAGTCCTGACTTTCCTGTTTATTATAGTACCCGGACTATATAGATGCCTATCTGAGACTTGCTGCCATATCAAAAGCATGGAACAATATTCAACAAAGTATTGAATTGGTACTATATCCAAATTTTCCTCACATATGCATCACTGCTATATGTTATAATCATTAGCTGATGATTTATTTGTTATAGATCAAGGATGCCCTTAAAGTTGATGGCAAGTGCGCTAATGCTTTGTCCATGCTTGGTGATCTGGAGCTTAAAGTTGATAACTGGGTTAAGGCACAAGATACCATAAGGGCAGCCAAAGATGCCGCTAACGAAGAAGATTCTTTTGCAAATCTTGCTTTGGTACGTCTATCTTCATGCTTTTTTTGAGGTGTACATCTATCCTCAGATTCATGTATTTGTATTTTACTTTGAGCTTGTGGTAGTTATCTTACCCATCGACTTTCCTGTCTTTTAACTTCATATTATTTATCACTCGTCTACTGTATATTATTTATCACTTTGCATTTATTGAAAAAAAATATGAGATCTTTTATTAATTTTACAGGTACTGAAGATATGGAACTAAAGCTAAAGAAATGATGTTGGAATAGCGGTTCAACCTTTAGCTTTTTTATTTTAGAAACAAATAACGATGCAAAAACTTTTTGTTGTTTTTTTTGGAAATCAAGACTGTAAGGATGCAAAGAACTTGAATGCTTAATGTTACAAAAGCCTAAAGCTATGAATATTTTTTAGTTAACCATCTTTTATACGAAGTTATGAATATTTCATTGTGGTACCTCAATTAATTTTAGTTGTGTTAAATGATTGTTGTGAAAATGTGTTGTTGTTAATGGTTTAAATGTGTGTTGAAATGTATTATGATAAAAATCTCTTAAAATGTGACACTGACATATTTAATGCATGTTAAACAATCGTATGTCAATCATTTTTTGGGAAAAATGTGTTATTAAAACTTTTAACGACAACTTTTTCGGTGGTCGTTAATATTTTTTTATGTTTAATGGTGAACTTTAAGGACCAATGTACTGGCCATTAAAATCATTTAATGACGAGACTAAAAATAGTCATTGATGTACTTCAACGACGGGTCCTTTAGTCGTTAAAAAATATAAACGACCACTGACTATTTGGTCGGCAAAAAGCTTTAATGACCGGATAATTCGACGCCAAATATTATTAACATCCACAATTGTTCGTCATAAATGTGGATTAGCGACCTATTAATGGTCGTAATAAATTATTAAAGACCATATTATTACGATCGTTAATGATATATAACGACCGATCAAGTAAACCGTCATTATTGACTTTTAACGGCGGCAATGTTCAATGGTGAACTTTAAGGACCAATGTACTGGCCATTAAAATCATTTAATGACGAGACTAAAAATAGTCATTGATGTACTTCAACGACGGGTCCTTTTAGTCGTTAAAAATATAAACGACCAGTGACTATTTGGTCGGTAAAAAGTTTTAACGATCAGATAGTTCGACGCCAAATATTATTAACGTCCACAATTGTTGGTCATAAATGTGGATTAGCGACCTATTTAATGGTCGTAATAAAGTATTAAAGACCAGATTTATTACAGTCGTTAATGATATATAACGACCGACCAAGTAAACCGTCATTATTGACTTTTAACGGCGGCACCTATAACGACCACTCACGACCAGATTTGCTGGTCGTTAATGATTTTTAACGATCGAAAATTTCATATTAGTGACCATTTTTTCCTTCTTTAATGTCGTGTTTTGTTGTAGTGATATGTCTTTACATTCGTCGATAATTTGTAGTTATTCTATCGTAACATTGTCGCCAAATGGTTATCGCTAATTGTTGTATATTGTCGCTATAGTGTCACAAAATACCGATTTTTTTTTTTGCTAAATCGTCGCTGACCGTCGCTAAATAGTCGCAAAGTATCAAAATTTATTTTCGATAATCGTCGCTAAGTTGTTGCTAATCTAAACCGTCGCTAAATAAGAAATTGGTGAAAAATATAAAATTTTTTTTCTTGTAAATTTTATATACAATATAGATCTTCACATCCAATATACATACTTATCCATGCACAACACAAATAAATATGTCATATAAAAGTACTAACACTCACATCACATCAAAATATCACAACACAAGTTTCAAATCATCACAAGACAAAGAGTCTAATCATCACATCAAATACAACAAAGTTTATTTATCAAACACAAAGTCTTATTGTCAGATGGAGGAGTGCGAGGAGTGTGGGGAGTACGAGAAGATATGTCGCGAATTAAATTTAGGACCTCCAGCAATAGTGGCTTAACCCTCTCATCTATGTCCGCTACCACAATGTCCCTCATCGCAACCATAATCTTAGGGGTGGATGCGGTGGACAAACAGCATGAAGGACCAGCGACAAAAGAAGAACTCACTTGTAAACTCAATCTACCTAACCCACAAAGTCGACCCTCCTTAGTAAGTCTGCAACTTCTTTCCATACCTCTTCGTCGACTTTGGGGTATTCGTTAGCATTATCCCGTACTTCTCCGCCATAAGCAAATCATATGCCTCCTACAAATGAAAAATAGTTAATTCACAACAAAATACTTAAGGAGAAATATTTGAAATAAATGTTATAAAAATATACCACAATTTACTTTTCTTGCTCCAAGATAAATTGGTTGGTCTTCTTATTGGTGTAAAGTTCTCTGTACACCGTTCGAAAGTCAATTTTACCGCCACTCGCCAACTCTTACAGCAATCCCATTTCACATATTAAACAATTTACTTGAACTATTTTATGATAATATTGAAAATTATGATAATATGAAAAGAAATATCATTTTTCGTGTATACTCTATGAATCCAATAGAGTCTTCGCAATGGCATGCCGCATCCGACTTAAACAATTTATTATTTTTGCCAGTTATTGACTTCTCCTAATATTCGAGTGACACTTTGTATTGAAAACGATAAGTGTTGAACAATATATAAATCTAATCCAACTATTACTTACCAAGTTTCACAAAAAGAAGATCAAACTTTTTTTTGAAATATGCGGAGCAGGCTTATCCTTTGTTTCAAGAATGTAATCGTCGATGGCAAGTCTTGCATCTCGACGATAGTTGAATAATACTCCTCTAAGACTAGTAGAAGCTACAGTATTGAAGATATTCCTTATTATACCATCTCCAAGGCCTTCCTTCCATTTATACTTGGCCTGAAAAGTGAACTTGTTATTATTTTGTAAACCAATTATAAATACTTAGCCTAAAATAATTTTACCTTAAATGCATTATAGATGTCATCACGAGAAGGCCACATAATGTCCTTCCAATTAGCACATCCTACTAGAAGTCTCGAAAGAATGAACTCGTTGATTTCTCTATGAATACATTATGAGATGAAAGCATACATAAATTGATTAATGCAGTTAAGATTATATTCATACATTAAGAAAATCTACTTTAAAAAAATCATATATTATGACTCACAGATTGTTCTTGTCATCCATCATAAATTTGGTAGAAGGTATGACATTGTAAGAGTTTCGTTAGGATGATGAAGTTCTAACATGAACATTATCTGAAATAAAATGTTAGCAATAATGCATGTTAACAAAGAACAATAATAAATGAAATATTACCTGTCTGAAAGTCAAGACCAATCACGAGCTCATCCTTCCTTGATGAAGTGCCATGATTAGTTCCTCTCCCACGAGTTCTCCCGTGACCACGAGGAGGTATAACCTATAATGGCATATAAAAAAATATTATTCATAACATGTAAAAACATATACAAAATAATGAATAAAAGTGACCAAGAGCTTGAAAGTCACTCATAAATTATGACAAATTAAGAGGAGAATAAATGTGTTGCAGCAAGGAAAATCTACTATGTAGAAAAGCCTATCGTAAGTTCATCTTTTCTTCAGGAGCCATAATTAATTAATTTATTTAAGAACTTGAAAGTTACTCGTATATTTTTTCGTCATTCTCATAATTTGTGGTATCATTGTCATTTATAAGTTATTCATCTTCAACTTCAAGAGGACGACATATTTCATTAATATTAACTTCTTCCATAGGACCATTTCTGTCAAACAATATTGTTTTCACCATCGTAGGCTACATTTATTACTCACGTGGTTTGATCAGCTTGATTATAATCGAAATATGACATTCCATCAAATAAAGTACCTTTAATGTTCATGTTTTCCTCAAAGAACAACTTGTTCTTTACTTTGCATGTTGCCCACCATTCATCTCATTCTTTTTAGTTGAAGGGTATTTGCATAGTAAACTTATTGTGTTTGCTCAGCTAGAACGAATGATTCATTGAAATTAAACTTTGATCTCCGTTTCACATCTACCAATCCATAAGTGTCATCAATCTTAACACAATTTTATGGATCAAACCAAATGCAATATGAAAGCATTCATATCTCGAAGGTATGATAATTCGATAATTTACTCTATTACACCATAATAATCCAACTCATCTTTTATCGTATAAACAACCTCGAACACAAATGTCACTATTTATCGTAGATTTATTTCTTTCATATTTTTCAGTGTGAAATCTATAATCATTGATAATTATATCGTTATAAGTTGTTACTTTTTTTAATCAATAACTCAAATTTCTAATGTCTCTATTTGTCACTTTTCCATCAAGCACTTGCGTTGTAAGTCAACTCGAAAATTGTTCATCTCGAAGTTGCAAAAATTGATCATTCATCATATTATAATTCAATTATCTTTGGAAATCTTCAAATTCCTTAAACAAAAAAATGAAATATATGAATTGTGATATTGATAACCTAATATAAAATAATATTCAAAAAATATTCTTACTTTAGATAAGGCTCCACTTCCAAAGTGTTGACGAGGATATAAACTTTCTGCAATCAATAAATCATCGTCACTTAACATAAATTTATATGTTGTCCCAATCGGACGTGCTGAAAACTTAAAAACGGATAAGCCCTCTTTATTGAATTCTTCTCCACCGTCATCATTTCGTGGGACTTGAGTTCCCCTTGGTTGAATTTCAGGTTCAAAGTACAACGATGTGAAATTTAAAACTTCTTCAAGTATATTTCACATATAGATCCTTCAACTTTTACTTTTCTCTTTAGGCACAACATGCACCTCTAAAATGGATACATCAATCAAAATTGAACTGGCCTTACTACTTTTGTCTCATAGGTGAGATGGATGACCAAATGCTCCATGACATCAAAGAATGATAGGGGAAATATTTTTTTTCCTTTGCATAAGGCAATTATAATTGATTATTTCAAATACATAATATCATCTTTTTGTATGCTGGGTGATGCGCAGAATTCCAAAGAATATGCTGGATGCGCACATCAACTTATAATGTTCACTACTTAATTTAGAGTAGTTTTTGGCTTATGTTTGATGAACCAACTCAAGTTCTAGACATTTGCATATGAGCTTCAATTCCAACACATTTTTCTACCATATTTCAAGTAAAATGATTGTGTGTTTTTTCCACAAAGTGGATATGCAAGTTTTTCTTTAGTGCTTCATCCACTTAACATTCCATACATAGGAAAGTTATTAATCGTCCATAACAGTGCCGCTTTCATTACAAAGTTTTGCTTCTTTGAACTGTCATATGTTAAAACTTCATACTCCCATAACATTTTCAATCCATCAACAAAAGGCCTAAGATACATATTTATACTCTTGCTTGGTGACTTTGGGTCATGAATCATGTAAGTCAAAAATATGTGTTCCCTACGCATGTACATACTTGATGGAAGATTATAAGGAGTAACAAATACATGTCAACATGAATATGATGTTGGTGAACCCTCACACGAACTGAAAACATCGGTGTAGAGACCTATTCTTACATTGTGAATCTCTACAACAAAATTAGGATGGTGTGTGTCAAAATAATGCAACACTTCTGCATCTGAAGGGTGTATCACAACTGAGGGATCGTCTTGCACTCACTCTGTATGTCATCACATAAATTGTGCAGTATTCTTGGATAAAAATAAGCGTTGCAATTTTGAGATGATCGAAAAATATTTGAATATGGCAACATGAATATCTCTCTGATTACTATTAGAGTTTGACTTTGGTTTGAATCGAGACTCATTGCATATATAACAAATTGCTAATTCACTATGCTCCTTGTAATATAACATGCAATGGTTGTGACAAGTATCAATCTTCTGATACTCTAATCCAAGTTCACTCATCATTCTCTTGCATTTATAATAATTTTCATGAAGCTTTTCAGAGGCAGGCAACATACTCTTGATAATACAAATCATTTTGTTAAAACACTTCTCGCTCATATTAAATTCAGACTTCAAATTCATCAATTGTGAAATAGAAGATAAGACACTTAGTTGCTCGCAACCATTTCAAAGAGGCTCGTATGAATTTTTAAAAAGATTATAAAATTTGAAGCTGAATGATTATGAGTTTCTTCTTTTTGTTCATGCTCACGATAAAATGTAGCACCAACTTCTGCATCTCTCACTATATCAATGTATGAATTTGTTGAAGAATTCACACAATTGGCTTCATTACTTGAACTTTCATCTTCCAATATTCTTCACCATGCAATGTTCAATTCAAGTAATCTACTCAAAAACTCGTTTGATATAAATTCATCTTGACATAATATCTTAGTTTTAATTTCTTATTCTTATAATTCGCACATGGACAACGAATGCGACCAAGAGAAATAGCTGCACCTCGTTCTTCATATACAAATATTAAGAATTTATCAACTTCATCCTTAAAATTTTCATCAACATAATCATTATCATCTTTTTACTGAAAAATTCAACTTTGATCAGGTCTTATTATACTACATAAATATGAATGAAACATGATTCAATATGAATTAAACATAATTAAATATGAACAAAATATGATTAAATATGAATTAAACATAATTAAATAGAAATAAAATATGATTACATATGAACTAAATATAAATGAAACATGATTACAAATGAACTAAACATGATTACATATGAACTAAATATAATTAAATATAAAAACTAAATATGAACAAAATAGTGTGAGAAGGGTTTCCAACGGCCATCCTCATAGGTGTGAGGAGGGATGCACGGCCCTCCTCAAAGTGTGAGGCGGCCCTCCTCAGTCAGGTGTGAGGCGGCCCTCCTCACACCTTGTGAGGAGGGCGGCGCGCCGGAGAGGGTGTCGAGAGAAGAGAGGACGCCACAGAGGAGGTGAAGGGCATACCGGCGGTGAGGCGGCACGGACGGCAGCGAGGGCGGGTGAGGGGCATGGGGGTGAGCTATAACCGGGTTCGGACCGGGAATGAAGTCATCCCGGTATCAACCCATTTTTTATCGGGAAAGAGATAACTAGTCTCATTCCCGATCCAGTTGGAATAGGGATCGGTTTTGGGAGGTTTCGATTTAGATCAGAAATTAGATCGGGAAGTCCTGATTATTCTAATTTTTTTTGTGAAAAAATGAACATTCAAATACTTATAAGTTACACAAAAAGATGTTACATTGTATAAAAAATAATGTATAATTATCTATTATAAACTTAATAGAAGAAAAAATAAAATTTAACATTGACAAATCAAATATTTTCATCAAAAAGATTTTAAACAAAATGCATGCAATACCTTGTACAAAAAATATAACCGAACATTTAATATTGAAGCAAAAAAAAAATATAACACATTTAACATTGCACCATTACCACATATTATTATTATTATTATTATTATTATTATTATTATTATTATTATTATTATTATTATTATTATTATTATTATTATTATTATTATTATTATTATTATTATTAT
>LTAE01006328.1:0-25682 GCA_001647135.1 Pontederia paniculata
ACAAGTTCATTAGTCCAAACTAAGTTCCCTCACAAATTTGTGATCATCAAAACAATCTCGAGGCCTAGATTCAACAGTCAGGTGTGAGGTCTGTGAGATTATCATCCTCGAAAGGAATAATTCATAGTTTAGGTACTAGAGTTTATTGCATCTCAAAATTCTAATAGGCTAGATTGGCATCTTGAAGAAGAACAATAGAGTCTATAGGTTTGAGATAGTTGATGCATCCTGCAGAGGACATCATATTTTATGTAAATTTAATCCTTTTAAGAATTGGTGAATTTGAATTTTAATCTTTTAGGTCACACTTTTCCCTACTTAGTCATCTGAGTCTAATGCTTGATGTCATCATTCTAACGCTTAATGATCATACTATTATCAATTATTTTTATTTTAAATTATTTTGAATACATCTTATCCAAATTAAATGTACCCCTCTTATTAGTTTAGTGATTTAACTTTAAGATAATAATTTTCTCGTGATTGACACTTTACTCATTCTCTACTACTTGATACGAGTAGTGCACTTGCTAGTACTTTACATGTATACTTGGCACACATAATGAACACTCGATCTCATTTCTTCTAGAGTCACATAGTCTCTTTGAATGATCATAAATTGAATAAAGTTCTTATACGAAATAGGAAGAGACTAACAAAAGTAAGGTTGCATCTTCATTCTCAATTTTCACATTTATATTTCTTAATTTCATTAACAAAGTATTCAATTGATCAAGACGATATGAGTATCTTCTTGCATGCGGAGGGAAAATAAACGTTGTTTCAATTGTAACTTATTCGTTAGAGATTTGTCATGTAGAAACTCTCAAATTTTAATTAACCAACAGAACAACCATCATATCTTCATCAACGACTATGATAATCACCTTGTCGATGAGACACAACAATATCATGGAGTGGGTCTTCTCATTTTAATGATGCCAAATCTATGAAAGTACTAATCTTTGTTGATTTGCCTTTTAAATTTTCTTCCATCTTTAATTTGTCTTATCGCGATCTTTGCAATGAAGTGCCCCGCATCTTGATCTACCAAACACTAAAACTATTTCTCTTGGTGAACTTCTCAATATTCACATCGTGCAATGCCATCTCTCATCAGATAGAGGATCAACAATGAACGTTGCTCTGTCACAAATTTGTTGCGGATATGAGATGAGAAATAATATCACACCTAAAAGAAATCATATGAGGTTTATGAGATTTACCCTCAATTAAGTTACGTAATTTTCAGAGGATAATAATAACTCATACCCTCCTAATCCTAGCTTTAGGATTATAATTTAAGGCATTATAAAAAAAATAATCTTTTAAATATCATATTAAAACCCAAAAAAATATTCACAATCCTCATTTTGAAAAGAAATGCAAAAAGATATATTCTCTTCGTCAAGACTCTGCTAGATATATTTTTAAAAAATATCTTAAATAGATAACTATCCCCCAAAGCGCTTATCTCTCTTGCTTATCTTCATTTGCACTTTTAATGACAATTTTGTTCAGTAACTTTTGGTAAAAAAGTGATGTGATTGAGATAAAGTGAGATTGACTTAGCTTTTATTTCCCAGTTAAGTGATCAACTCTGGGGTGAGCTAAGCCTTATAATTTGAACAAGCCTCTTTCATATTTCTCTATAGTTTTTTTTTAAATTACTAGCACTTGATTATAACTTATATCTTTTTTTAATATTATTTTTGAAGGTTAAAATTGAGACTATTAATTTTAACTGCTAACTCAATTAAAAAAAGAGCACCCGAGTTTATAAGATATTTATTTAAATATGGAAAGAGCATCCATATTTAAACGTTATAACAGAGACTCCTTATAGAAAAAACTCTTGTAGCATGCTAAACTGATTAGAATTGTGCAAATATTAATCAAGTTTGATTAACAAAATTTTGTTCCGAGTCGGCAAAAGTTAGCTACCCAAGTTTGTGCAAATGCCTTGGGTCTAAAACTCTTTACTTCTGATGCTTGCATGTAAGGAAAAAAAAAGTGCACACATGGACAACAAAAGTTTTTTATTCCAAAACATTAGTAAGATATTGCATCTACGTACTTATCACACGAATCCTCTTATTAACATCTCGAGAAGGATTCTAACTGCATAGTACGTACTAAGCTCGAGCTAAGCAGCTAACGAAAACGAACTACATGACATACGCATACTCTCTCTCTCTCTCTCTCTCTCTCTCTCTCTCTCTCTCGTTCTTATGGGGATGCTGGTACAGTATTGTGTTGCGGGTTTGGTCCTGCAGGAGCCTGTCTGTCAGTGCTAGCGTCTTCCGCCGAAGCCCAAACAGCAGGTTCATAACGACCCAGAGATCTGAACCTTCTTCCAGGAGCCAGGCCAAGTCTGCCTTCTTCGAATGCAACACCCTCATTGTAAGTATGATAATGAACACTGCGAGCATCGCAAGCAACGATGAGAACTGAGCTAAGGATCAACACAAGCAGAAGCACAGATCTGCAAGCCATTGTATGCTTATTGATCTAGAGATGTATATGTCTAAGACAAGTAGCACTATAAAGTTCAAAGCGAGGCACGTACTTATTTATAGGCATGCAATTGTGTGCTGATCAACATATCTGAACTTTTTCTATACGTTTTAATACACACATATATATCATATAATAATATATGAACATGGATCAGTCGATATCTTTGATAACTTTTTTTACTATATGCATATTTTAGTGGTGCATGTGGGTTTAGAATCTGCCAATGGATTGGATTTGTAGTGCAACATGCATTGAGGTATTGAACTATATATGGACAAAATCTAACGTGGCGGACCGACTGTTAATGCTGCATCCATCATATCATGCATTGAGGACGATCTGCTAACAAATCACTGTGGATAGTGTCTGAAGATAAACATGATCACATGATTCCCCCCACCATACATGATTTCATATCTTGGAGCATGCTCTAATATCCTCATCATCTGACTTCCTAACAGTTCCACTTACTCACCGGACAAAGTTTGTCCATTATAAAATATTTGGCGGTAGCGGCTCAAACTATCGTAAAAAGAGATCGCACGATTGAACTTTAAAATTACAGAAAAAAGTAAACAATACATATATGTAAGTTATTTGATTGAGGAATAAGACAAACACAACTCAACTAATTCTTGTATATTATGCGGAATAATCAATGTCATTTATTTTTTAGCCAATTAAAATTTCTTTATAATGTGGGTTAAATAATTAAAATTGTAATTAACTAGAATGAAATAACTGACATTTTCAACCAGATACAATTAAAACATACATAATTAATCTCTCTTATTCCTATAAAGCAATAATTCACATGCTTGAAATATATAGACCATTAGTTCTATACAATAACTTTGAAATTATGAAAGCAATTCACAACGGTTTTCTTTGATTACAAGACTTGCCCGTTTGGTGCTTCTTATGTGTTGAACTCATGATCTAGCTAGGAATTGCCTCTTATGATCTTTCACTTCGAGCTAAGTAGCTAGCTGCCGAGGTGAGGGCACTGAGGATTGAACTGTTAGTGTCAACAGTTGGCAGAGAATGGATCGAATGAGACACGACGAACTTCATGCAAATTGTGTCTCGCAAAGTTAACTGCCCCTAGGTCAAGAATATTGTGGAGGACATCTCTCATACTTTATCCTCTTTAATTTAATCGTTAAAGAGGACTTCTCAGTCAAAAGGACTGCCTATTATCAGACAAATATCGATCGATTTTCTTATAGAAAAGTCGAGACTCCTCAAGTCTTCCTAATAGATACCACTTTTCCTTTAAAAATTCACCAATTTACTCTTATTAAACTGATCGTGAACTCTCTCTTTCACCTTACAATGTGGATAACAATTTTATTTTAATTAGTTTGAGAATATTATCTTACCCTTCTTTATTGTAATTGTGGATAAATATAGCTACATCTAGCAGACCAAAAGAGAAATTTGATAATGTATTGTCAATTTTTTACACACAGTAAAAATAGATGCTTACACTATGAACTGTTGCATGAATTCCTGCCGGACGCTGTATAACAAGTAGACGTTTGCTCTCGTCACCTTCCCATTTGTGTCGCCCACTTGTTATATATGTAACTTCGTAAAGCTAGTGGACTACTCCACACTTCCATATTATCAAATGATATAAAAGTATATCCGTAAGCAAAGGATACAATATTTTCCGTAGCTTTTGTTCGGAACAAGATATAAAAAACTGCATAAAATAATCGAAAAAAACTGCAAATAATCGAAAAAAAACTGCATAAAATCTATTTCCACTGGAAAGATGCTTAACATGATACCACAACATGTAAAATTAATAACAGCTAACATGTAGAGAATGGGACGTTGAAAAATCGATCAATAAACAAAACAACAAATAAAAACGAAGAACGAGATCGATATACAATTAATTTTTAACACGATAAAATTATTTTGGTTGATGTAAATAAAATAAAAATATATTCATGCAAAAAAGATTGCCATCCAAAGTTTCACTTTGAGCATCGTAACGATACGAGCTACATATTTTTAATTTTTTTTTATTTTTTATATTTTGCGTATAGCATATAATAATTTAAGACATAGCAACAATATTCTCGACAAGATCGATACATGTACATGAGTAATATTTTGGAGCTATCACATGACTTTGAGTTGATTGATCACTAATTATCTATCCTCCTAATCATTTGATCGACAGACCGGCTTCAGTTATAAGTTCATATTCTAAAAATTGAACATACTGAGATATACATATAGTGATATAAAGAATGTGCAGCTCCGAATTTAATATAGCACAACAAGTAAATCTCTTTCATATTCAAAATTTGATATACACTATCTACAAGCTCCTTAATTCAAACATTAGAATACATTAAATATATGTGACATATTAATAGACGAAACATGTGCTACAAGCTAAATAACTTAAAGTTGTGGACAGGCGCATAAAGCAGTACTATTTTTTTTTTTGGTGAAATAAAGGCTCTATTTTAATTTTAAGTTTTAACCAAGGAATTGAAGTGGATGCTACAGAACTAGCAACTTCGGAACACTTGTCAAATTGTTTAGTCCCATTGGATACATCCTAATCCTAAAATCTCCACGATTGAATCGAGTCGCCACGCTCGGTCACTATCCAGAATCACAATTCAATAGAACAAAAAAGAAATCTAGGTTTGTCGAGGAAGGATGGGGCATGATACACACGTCTTGAAAAAAAGAAGTTTTAAATTTATTATTTTTTCAATCAATAAATTAAACTAACATATCCTTGAAAGTAAGTTTCGTTAGCGGATTGAATTTAGTGCTTTGAATTGAGAAAAAAAAAAGATTCTAATCCTATGATCAAGCTTCGAAAGTTAATATTATTGGAGGTTGATTGTGAAAATAATTATCAGTCTACGCCAATATTTTTTAGAAGACAAATATTAGTAAAAGTATACATATTCACATATTCTTTGAAAGTAAATTATAATATGAACAAATTAATGACGATTATACCCTAATTAAGACACTCTTCTACAAATGAGTTTATTGATATTGATTAGTTCCGTGACACTTTCTTTTTTGTAACTTTAGTTAATATTTGTTTATTAGTATCTACTAACTTAATATTTACAAAAGAAAAAATTAGTTCATGGGCCAATAGTAGGTCAATAGAGTGGACTAGGCCATATTGGGGAGACAAATGACCTTTTCTTTAACCGAAAAGAATTCAGGTTTGGATTTGAGAAAAAGTCACCGGACTTCCAACGATAATAATGGTTTTTGTTGGGATAAATTAAATATTTTTAATGTTTTCATTTCTAATCTTTTGTTCCCTAAATATAGTTAAAATGCTCCACAATTAAAGTTATACTTGAAAATCCATTTGTTCCAAAAATTCCACAAATTTGAGATCTATTGGATTTGGATTCGAAATTGAATTTAGTAATATATTTGATATGAGTCCTTTTTTTTTTATGAATTACTACTTCCAGAGTCCTATTTGGAGTTTCCTATGGTCTGTAAGAAAGTACCTATATAATTTTTCTAGGAGCTTAATTACTTTATAAATCTTTGTGTTCTTCTTTACATGCTTTTTTTTTTGCTTGATATTCATAATGTGAAAACAATCCAACCCGAATTCACATGACTTAATCAAATTTGACTGACAAGTAAAGTCATTGTTTGTGTTTTTTTGGATATATATTATTACTTATGAAGAATAGAAATGATAAAATTAAATAAAGTTTGATAAAGTTCAAATAAATGATCACTTACAATTCGGTCCAAATATTAGAATTATTTTTTATTTAATTTATTAACACTAGTATTTTGAATTCCGTTTTGAATTGTGGGGATATATGATTTATTAAAAGTATATCGGGTTAATATAAAAT
Source organism: Pontederia paniculata (assembly GCA_001647135.1). Classification (NCBI taxonomy): domain Eukaryota; kingdom Viridiplantae; phylum Streptophyta; class Magnoliopsida; order Commelinales; family Pontederiaceae; genus Pontederia; species Pontederia paniculata. The sequence goes on from LTAE01006328.1 coordinate 6,402, forward strand.
TTAATCGAATTGAGTCACAATTATTCTTCTTTAACCAATGATCACTTCCAATTTGATCCAAATACTATGGACTGGATAAGAATAATCGAGTTGATCATGTCGGATGAATCGAGTCGGAGTTGATCATGTCGATTCATGGTCACCCTTAACTTTACACCTGCACATTAAACTTACATAAGTTTGTTAAGAAAGATGATTTATTCACTTTAATAGTCCCTAACACTTTGAACCAATCCAAAAAAAAATATCATGATTGAGGTTTGATATTTAATTAGTTAACTAGCTTTGATGTGATGGATTCCAAAATACCATCTTAATTCGAAAAACATCAAAGTTACTTGTTTTGGATCTGTAAGTAGACAATTAAAATTTCAGCGGTCGGCACATTGGATTTAGCAAACGGATTTAATATATATATCAGATAGATCGTCGTTGCATGAAAATATGGGTCCCCTTCATCCGGGGGGAAATATGTGAAAATATTAGGCTGATCTAAACTTTAACTCGTCCAATAATTGAAGATGCTTAAAAGACATCGGATTGATAATAAACAAATGAAAAAGAAGAAGATAATGATACTCAAGAAGAAAAATAACGATAATGATAAGTGGTTGATAAACTATTGTCACATCGATCAATCTATATAATATATATCTACATGCATCTATTATTATGTAAACCCCACAAACCCAAATATGCATGTCCCTTCATCCATGACCGTGTACATTATACATGCACACTTGCTAGTTAGTTAACGTAGTGGCATGCACTAACAATAATTATCCCTGGTGTCATCACGTTGTGTGATACACAAAATTTTGAGGTTTCTTTTAATAGTCTTGATAGGAGGGGTCATTTCTCAACATCAACATCATATATATCCAAATCGTTTATTAACTTTGTATTCACATAATCTTTCAGTTTATATTTTTTTTTTCAGTGGAATGTATGATCAGAGATGGATAAAAAATTGGGACATGGCGAGATTGGGCGTAGAATGAGATTACCTAATCGTTAGTGTCTAAGTCATCCAAAGTTTTAGAAATCTAAAGTCCGAACTGAGTCTCATTTATAGGATAAAATCGGATCCAAATTTAAAAAACTCGATTGTGTCACATCCCACATATACAATATAATAATTTAATTGATAAATTATAGTATACAATATATCATATTTAAATAAATATATCCTATTTTAAAATAAATATATAAAATTATAAATACATACATTGTTTTATCTAACAATCAAGATATGTCAGTCTCAATTTAATGATGTGATGTGTGAGTATCACAAGCATACTATTCTACTTTGGACGATGTATTTGAACTTAATTTCATATTATTTTTAACATATATGTGCATTTTCTCCATATTTTTCATGCATGATCCTGATTTTCTCTGTTAGATCTTATATAATTGCAGTTTTTAAATTGAATTGATATGATTTTATGCGTATTTATAGGAAGATGAAAAAGTATAAGAAAAAAAGTTTTCATACCCTTGCGAAATGCAAATCACAATCAAGCATATGGTGTCAAAAAAGATAAATTATTTAAAATTGACATATTTCTAATAGCTCACATTTCTAACATTTTTTTTATGGAAGATTCTTAGAAGACACCAAATGACATGGTTTAGCCAATAAAGAAAATATTCAAAGGAGAAAACCCTATGAGAGATGGGGGAGCTGTTATATTAGGGACGAGGTCACTTTTGAAGCATCACCACATCTTGGCACACGAGGAAGAGGAGAGGTACCAGAGAGAAGATGAATCAAAGGAAGAACAACGAGTTGGGATTATGAAAGGGATGATTCCTGAACATTTTACTTGTATTGTGTTGATGATCGATTGCAATCAAACTTATATTCTGGAGTTAGTTGCAAGGGGATGATTTAGTTTGATTTATCTTTTGGTTTGACTTGAATGAGTTTGCTTCGGATCCCTAATTTATATCTGTTTTTGTTGTGAAGAGTTATCTGATTTGTATGTAAATAGATTCGAGCTGGGAGATTATTTTTGTTTATCTTTCTTGATATGATATTACATTCGGATTTGAAGGGTGTTACGTCTCAGGAGAGAGGCACTCGTGAAAATTCGAATGCTTCATAATTCTTGAATTCCACTTGAACTATCTCTTTAGTTTTGTGATTTATTAGTGGATGGATTTTTATTGCATGTCTGTGAGAAACTTATTGATTTCCTTAAAGGCTCTGAGCAATTTGAGGATTTGGAGATCTCCTTTTGCTTACTTATAATTGAGTGATAAAATCTATCATCTAATTCAGCGGATCGGTAATGACTTGATCATATGTTGGGAGGTCATTTATTTGTGTTAAGTCAATAAGTTAATCTAGATAGGTTTCAAATATGTGCCTTTAATCTTCGACGCTAGGAGGCTAAGAGATTGTAGTGTGTGTTCATATATATTTTAAGAAAGGAACTTGTGATTTAAATTTGGTTCCATTGTCCCAAACTTAAACCTTTCCTTGTCCTCTAGCAATTGTTAAAATATTAAGGCAACAAACATAGTTTTAGCTTAGCCACATTATCAAAAGAAAGTAATTTTGTAAAAAGTAGATTTGGAGCACGCTAAAGTTGGCACTATGTCTATTCTTTTCAAGTTAAGTCTTTGTTTAAGGGTCACTGATGCTCATGCCTAGTGCAAGGATCACAACATGTCACAACCTCTCATTAGACTTTAAGAAGTAGTTTATTAATATTATACTATAGTGCCAGACATTTTCCTTTGATTTTTATCCATATATTTTTGTAACCTATTTTTTGCTTTTGAATTTATACTTTTATTTTAACTTCTTTTTTTACATTTTGACTGCATTCATTATTCTATTCTAATATGCAAGGGTGTGAAAGCAAAAAGAAGTTCCTCCTAGCATATCCTTACGTTTCTTCCTAGAGTACTTAGCTAGAATGCTATAAGTGTTGAGCATACAGTGTACTCATGACTCTTTCAAGTGAAAGAGTAGAGGAGTGGTTAATTGACGGAAAGAAATAATTATTCTCAACAAACGAAGAAAAAAGGGAAGGGTGAGGCATATAAAAATAGGAAAAATATTTTTTTTATTTTGGTGTTTTTAGTCTTTACATGCCATAGAAAAGAGAGGGGATTGATATCTTTGGGTGATGAAAAGAGCTGTGAAGAAGAAAGAGCTTTTGAAAAGACGAAGATGTTCTTCTTGAAGAATAAGGAATCGAGAATAGAATCAGGTTAGGAGGATCTTTAAAGTTCTTTTTGATACTATCTCATAAAGAATCATAATGATAAGATGATATCATTCCTATTGACTATTTCAGGATTTTCAGATAATATATGTTGATTTATTCTCATTGGATTCTTATTTTAGATTTGAGTAAAATATGAAAAACTTTGTAATTTATTCTTGATATAGTAAAATTACTCTATGATCGCCTAGTATTTTTTTATCTTCTTGTTGGAGGTTTTTTCACATAAAATTATATATCTCTTTTACTTGATATTATTTTCTATTCATGATATTAGCTATGATATTCCGCGCAAGAAATTGCAAAGCTATTATGAAAGAAGTACATCTCAAAATAAATCCTTTGTGATTAAAAAATTGGTGAACTAAAAATTTTGAGATAGAAATTTTATTGTTGAACACTTGAGCAAATTTCAAGATTTAACAAATCGATTAGGAGCAATGAAGATAGCTCTTGATGATGATGATGCATATATTTTTCATGTCGTATTTGATTTATTTTTTTGCTAATTTCATCATCTCATGCATCATTTCATTTAATAATTCACTTTATTTTAATTTTTGGAGTTAGAGTCTATCATAATGTTATTCATTTGTATGTTCAAGACATTCAGTAGAGCGGATGAAGACCACAATGAAATGGAGCGAATTCGGAGGCAAAATTAATTAAAATTAGAAATCACAACCATGATAGGCTAGTCTCGCCCTTGAGCGCATATGACCAGATTACTAGAGAATCATCACAGGTCGTGAAACCACTTTCATGACTATGATGATGACGATACGATGAAGCTGCAAACTGCAATCATGCCCGTGCTGAACATCATAGCCCGTGAAGTTATTTTGACGATCGTGAGTGACTAAGACGATGATGGACAATACATATGATCATGACTGTGACATCCTAGTCGCGAGCCGTGAAAATTATGAAGAAAAAATATAATGATTCAGTCATGGTTGTGAAACCCATTTCACGGGCCGTGAAATCTCGGTGCTAGTAAAACAACTTTTGGTCATTTCTGTGAATTTTTTATCACGAGCTGTGAAAAGCTGATATTGGAGGTGATACGAACCCCGTTAAGGAACCTGTCCTAACGAACCACAATCAAGCGGAAGCGGAAAACAAGAAGGAATCACACGAAAACAAAATATTCTGAAAATATTAATAAATTAAATTTTAGTAATTTACTTGACATTCCTAACAATTATTAGCTCTTTATAAAGGATTGTTACTTTAGGATTAGAATTTTAAATTTTCTTAATTTACTTTGGTTATGACTCTCAAAAATAATAATTAATTTCTTAATCTTTTTATATTTTTCATGGAGCAAATATTATGAAAATATTAATAAATTAAATTTTAACTTTTTTAATAATATACTTGATACTCTTTTTAAATGACTATTAGTTTGTTGCTTCTTTATTTTTTTTCAAGGGAACAATAATTCTGAAATTAATAATAAATTTAAATTTAGATTTAGGACTCCTTTATATAGTTATTTTTATCTAACACAATACAAATATTATTTAGATTAAATATTCCAAGTTTTCTTTCTTTTAACATAATAATTATTTATTTACTTTTAAAATAATTTTTTGATGTCACATGTGGCATAAGACTTTATTACTTATATATATTTATATTATATTATATTATATATATAAATATATACACATATATATATATATATATATATATATATATATATTATCGCCTTGCTTTTTCATCGCTTTGATATATTAGGCTTTTATAAACTTTTTTGTGTATAATTTTTGTAGGTTTTCAGGAAAAATAACTCTAATAATTATACTAAGTTAGTTTTTTTATTTTTTTCTTAGTTTACTTGGGTTAGGGTTTTTTTAAATCTTTTTTTTTACCCTTTTTTGTCTTGTTGTAATGGATAACTAATTCCAAAGATAATAAAAACTATTTTTTTAAGTTACTTAAATTAGAACTTCTTATAAATAATTATTATTTTTTAGTGTTGTTACTTTTTATAAATAATTAATTAATTGAATTAGTTATGGTGTGGTTCTTAAGTTACTTGAATTAAGATTATAGATAATTTTTATTTTCACTAGGACTTTTACTTTTTTAAATAATTAGTTCTGTGGTACGAGATTATTCTACTTTTATATATAGTGAAAAGATAAATAAAATTTATCAATATTCATAATTAAAAGTGTTTTAACAATATAATTTTTATTAATTAAAAACTATTATTTAAGATTTTTATTTTAGAAAGTTATAGACGCGACAAATGACGTAGGATATTGTGGACGAGACACATAACATATTAATCTTTTGCTATATTTATATTTCTCTCATCTTTAATTTGTCTATATCTCTTCTCTCTTTTTTCATATTTTTAATTTTCTCACTTTTTCTTTCATCTTTCTTGTTATATTACTTTCTATCACCTCCTTATATCTTAAATTTCTCTCTCCGTTTTATTATTTTCTTAATTAATTATCTTATTTCTTCACTTTCTCTCTCCTCTTTAGTATTATAATACTTTTTAGGGGTATTCACGAGTCGGGTTTGATCCGACCCAAACTCAAATCCCGATTCAACCCGATTGATTTTATTCGGATTGGGTTAGATCGGGTTGATGACAAAGTAGTCATCAAATCCGATTCAACCCAATCTTCAATCGGGTCGGATCATCGATTTATCCGATTAAATTTTTTCATATATTTGTAATTTTTTTTATAATACTTAACATTAATTATAGTTTAAAAAATAAAGAAACATATTTTTTAATGTTTTATAATGATTTAAAAGATATAAATATAAATTTCTAATATATTTTAATTTTAAAGTAATATAAAATTCTTATTATGAATAAATTACTTTAAATTTAATAAAAAATATATAAAAAATCGGGTCATCGAGTTTTGTCGGATTGATCGGGTTCGAAAAATTGAAATCCGTATCAGACTCGTTGGTAATCGGATTATGGTCAGTCGATTCGGATTCGACCCGACCAACGATCTGATCCAACCTAATTAAGATTGTGTTGGTCCGACCCGATGAACACTTTATTTTTCTGTTTGATTATTTCATCACTTTCTATCTACTCTTCTATATTTCTATCACTCTCTCCTCTTGTTCATATCGTATCTTATTTTTTCTTAATTTTATCTCTCCTCTTTTTATTTTATCCGTATTTTTTTCTTATTTTCCAGTTTATCCTCTCTTTTTTCATTTTAAACTTTCTTCTTTAATTCTCTCTCTTTTTATCACTCATTTTTTTCTCTATTTTTGTTTAATCAGATTCTCTTCGTTGATTTCTTTATCGTATTATAATTACCTCCATTTCTCTCATTTTTTATTCTTTCTTCCTCTCTCCTATCTATCAGCTATTGTCCTTACTTTGTTTATTTTCTTATTTTTATTTTCCGAAAATAGAAAATGGAAATTAGAATCAACACATGTTTTCCTGTTTGCTTAAAAAATGATATTCTGAAAAAAAATTCAGAAAATGAAAAGAGAAAATGTTTTGTTTTGCGCAAAATATATATTTTCCTACACGTTTGTCTTCAAAAATAAGAAAAATCAGACTCAAATGATTTTATAGTGAAAGCTTAGATATCACTATAATTTTTATAGAGTGCGTAGTAGAGAACATGCTTGATGCTTTTTGTGCACATTACTAAAATCTTTAATGAGCATAAAATATACATATATACATACATGTGAAGAATATTTTTGCACGTATCTTATATAAAAAAAAATATTTAAACATATGATAATTTTTTTTATCATATATTATACGCGTGATGATGCATGTTACACTTACACACGCTCTACTACTTTTACGGTTTTACCGTCGTCCCTTTAGTACAAAAAATATAACAAACATCAGTATTGTATTAAATATTTCAATCTCTATCTTTCTAAAAGAAATATTTTTTTATCGAGAGGAAACTTTGAAAATATATTGGCAATTGAAAAAACAAGCCTATGAATTTTGTACGCATAATTAGATATTGCTTTTCTATGGAACAGTAAGGTTAACGGGTTACTTTTAAACTTGGATTAGACACATAAATGGACCCATATCTAGGCCCAATAAGGAGTTTGGGAAGCAACGGTTTTGGATTGGGCCTAAATTATTTCATCTCCATCTTCTTCTTGCACGCTCCAGGGATAAAGCTCCGTTAACCCGCCACCGGACTCCGCCGCTTCCCGCGGCTGCCGCCTCCTCCTCCTCCAGAAGAGATGGTCTTATCGAGCAAGAAAGCTCACGGGAAAACTTCACGAGTTCGCCGTAGCATGTGATATGTGAGCTTTTTCAAATTTCAATGGATGTGGTACCCTTACTGAAGTAGATTATATGAGGTTTCCTGAAAGTGGAAAGTTCAGAGGCAATTGGCATCCTCACTTCCAAGGTTAGGTTGAAATTCATGATGGTATTTGTTCCAAGCCTGTGAAATTGGTAATGCATCTGTTAGTTGCTATACTGTGAGTTTATACTTGATTGGTCCAAGAAGATTGCACAAACATGCTCATTAAATCAATAAATGGAGAATTATATTATGATTATTATGATAAATGAGAACTCAATTCAGCTGAACTGTGCGACAACTGAACAAAAAAAAAAAAAACCACTCAAGTTCTTTTCATGAAAATTGTCATCCTACATGTGGATGAAACGCCCGGCATCAAACCCACATTATATGTTATTAATACTTGGTAGACTGAATTATACTTCTGTCAAAAATTTGTTACCTTGGGAAGTTCTTCTTGTGGTAAACACCTTTTTATTTTAATGCTTTATGTTGAAATTCTTGAAAATGTTTTGATTGAATGTCAAACAGTAGCTAGGTTGGACATTAGTTGATGTGTCTAAAACAATTTTGGATTTATCAGATAATCAAATGAGATTGATGCAAAAAGGTTTTATCTTTCATATATAATGTGTTTGTAACTTTTGTATGTTCAAAAATATTTACAACAGGTTCATCCTTTTTTAAGATGCATTAGCTTTGTCAAAATTCAGACTCGGTAGCTTTTTGCCCTTACAATAGCATGGGTATTTTTTGAGAAGACAATGACATTGGCATTAATGTTGGTTATTTAAAAGGCAAACATTCTAGATATCAGTGTTTGAATTTGTGGTTCACTGAGGTTTCCTTTCTGTAAAATGGTGTTCCCTCGAGAATAAGCAGTCACTATGTTTACGTTGTCTTTGCAAAATCAAATGAAATAAATGAATACTTTCATTTTCTTCCACCATAGAATTAATCTGCCATTAGGTCATCACTCAGTTGAGTTTACCTATACTTCTTGTCAAGATAATGTTGTATTTGGCTTGGTTCTGGGCAGTTTCTTGCTTTATAAATTTAATCTTATCGTAGTTTTCAGTTGTTAACCCAAATTGTTTCTGAATTACTGTTCAGATCCTTCACTCAGTTGCGTTGTTCTGAAACCTTGTGTGAATATGTCATCTAGCTTCATATCAGAGCATCAGAATGAGTCATAACAGTCCTGAAGAATCACTCAACAGCAATGCACTTTGTCCATAATATGTGCCATGTATTTAGTAACTGATTACACTTTGTGTACATGTATATAAACATGTCTGATATCATTAAACAGAAGTGAGGAAAACTAATTCATCTATATGGTAACAGAGCAGTGTAGCCATGTCTACCTCTTCTGCCACTTCCTCAAGTTCTTCTCTTCATCCTCCTCCCTCTACACTCCGAAGCACTACAACCACCATCCTTGAACCAAGTTCAGCACTACATCTCCTTAAAATTAACCTCTATCAATTATCTTTTATGGATTACCTAGTTTAAACCTGTACTCCGAAGCTTCAATGTGGAATCAATGGTAGATGGTTCTGCTCCGACTCCCTCAAAGAATCTTCTCCCAACCTCTTCTGGTACTGAAGGCCCAATCAATCCTGATTTTCTTGAATTACTCTTGAGCCGGATCTTATCGTCACTATCTGAGGAAGTAATGCCAATTGCATCGGCCTCTCAACATCATATGAAGTATGGACCTCTCTTCATCACGCTTATGGAGCACCCTCTGAGGCACGCATCATTCAAATGCGATGCAACTCCAGAACCTCAAACGAGGAGGCACTCAAATCAGCTCTTACCTTCGCCAAATAAAATACATTGCAGACAAGTTGGCAGCAGCAGGCTATCCCCTATCAACTCCTACTTTCATTGCAATGGTATTTAACAATTTAGGTCCTGAATACAACGACATAGTCGCATCCCTTGCCACCCGACAAACACCTATTTCTTTTTCAGAGCTTCAAAGCACACTACTTGGTCATTTATACTTCAGACCTGAAGGAAAATACTATTTGATCACTGTATTTTATTCTATTCAGCGTGGATTACTATCTGACTAATTTGATTGTATGAATTACAGGGGTGGAGTTTATTTGAAGATGCAAACTTACAAAGCGAGTCATGAACGAAATCTGATTTTGTGCCCGATGATGTGGAGGACTATAATAGGATATATGTAGGAAATCTGGCATGGTAAATAACCGAGGATAATTTAGTAGACCTCTAGCAGATTGCCAAATTTCCACTATTCTCAAATGATTTCAAAGATTATGCACATGCAGACTTTGCTGATAGAACCTCCGTGAGCCCTACCAGAGGGTAGTTTGTGGGAGGCCGGCTAGAATTGATGTGCAGTACCTAAAAAGAATGCAGAGAAGAATCCAAGATCAATGCCTGAGAATGTCGAGGATGGATCAAGTGTAGGTAGCTGGTAAAAGAAACGTCGAACATGCTATTATTATGGATTCCCTGACCATCTCTTTTCAGCTTTCCCCCAGAAAAAAAAAGCTTCAACCTCTGATGCAATGAGTTAATGGTGGCCGATAATTGTTTTCATCAAACATTGTCCCCAAGAATTGTGCCCATATCTTTTGTAACGAGATTCAGCAGGTCCACTTACAACTTCGGCCACCAATTTTGTGATCTCGTCCCCTGCACTTGTTGATTCGTCTCCTTTGGTAGTTCCAGCATCCTATCAGCTCGACAGGGACACTGCATTTGGCTGATGGGAGCGTCGTTTTCACCATCATAATTGCATTGGGCCAGCAAACCAGTATGTGATGTCAAAACAGAAGTTTACACAGGTGGACGGATGCTTGATAATTTGATATGAACCGAACTTTGCCTGGTGAGCATATCACTTGTTTGCATGATAAATATGATGGTACTTGTTGTGGCCTGAGAGAGCAAGCTTAGCTTTCTGATACTGTTCCTTTTTGTGTTCTTTTGCGTCCTCGTGCGGTCTAACTATTTGTCTCAAGTGGGAGTAAAGAAACGTTGATTGCATGCAGTTCCATCCTCAGCTGGTAACATGCATGAAATGTGGAAGAGTCAACTTCTTGGACTCGGTAGCCGCCGGTTTCGTGGACTGCCGAGTGCCGACCATTGACTCCCACTTTGACCTGAGTTGTACTGGTAAATTGGTAACTAGCAACTCAGATCTTAGTACTTGGTAGCGAGGTGGATATAAAGCTAAAATGAGCATACTGAAACATTTTTAAACAGCAAAGAAAGCTTATCACAGCAAAGTGCTAACACCAAATTTTTTTAACGGCAAATGTAATGGCAAAAGAGTTTAGGTGCCAAAGAAGCCTGTCTTGCTGTTAAAATGCTAGTTTCTTCATATTACTCGCATGGTATATTCTGCTGCTATAATATATTCATTAATCTCAAACTCCTCATGCTAATCTTTCAAAAAGCCTTCGTTATCAAAATAAGTTTCTAACGCAAAAGGTACTTCACCTTATTGTACTAGTTTGTTTATTTGGGATATTGTCTAAAGTTCAAAGCTTTAATATCTTAACATAGAATTCAATTTGAAACATTAATGCAACTGCATGGGGCATCCCGTTATGCTCATGGTTGGGAAATACAGATGAAGTAGAACTAATAATTTTAGGGGTCTTTATGTCGATTATAATTATGTCTTATTTTGTTGGTTAGAAATAAAATAAAAGGAAAAGAAAAAAAAAAGTGTAAACTTTATGTATGATACCTGTCCAAGGATAAAACAAAGAGCATGAAGCGGCGACCATTGTGGACCGAATGCTTCCACACTGAAACCAACAAAATAAATATGAAGACAATCCCAACCTCGTTCTTCATGCTGCATTTTATATTATATTATTGTTGCCATCTTCGGCCAACTACTACCTTCATGTAATAGACATATTTATTTATCATGAATAAATCTGAACACAATGCCACACTATTTTTTTTTTCTTTTTCTTTATTTGAGAGATGGACGAGGGATGTTTCTTCTCACTTCTCAGAGTTTGTGGTTTCTTTTCTCTTTAGTTTATTATCAAACTGCTGATTAGATTAAATAGCAGGAGACAGTAGTCAAAGAGATGGAGGGACGCTGGTGTCATTTATTAATGGTGGTGGTTGGGGGCCGGCCTGAGATGGACAGTCAAATTTTGGTCGCGGCAATTTCTTTCAAATCGGATCCAGTTCATCCACTCCCCCTGAGAGAGATTATCTCTCTCCTCAGGTCAGATCAGTTAGTCAGTACTTGGCGTTTGGCAGACGAAGATGTCCTCCATTTACTCCATGGGTATTTTTGTCTCTGCCATGATACAGAACTTACTTTGTTTTCTCTTGGCAAATTTAACGACTGATCAGAGATTTTTATTTTAACATCTTGAGTTAATTTATAATGAATTCTTCAGAAAAAAAGTTATCTAGACTTTAATGTGTTTATTACTTTTGATTCACATCGGTAAAAGGATTCAACACAACCCATGACTCAAATTGTAAAAGATGTATACTAATTCTGATATTTTCAGAAGTAATAATTAATTAAATATTAGTAGTCTTCAATATTAATTGATATGTTAAGAATATTAACATAATTATTAATCCAGACAATTTTTATTTTAGTTAGATAAGAAGTCAATCTCTATTGCCCTTATACATGAATAAAAATGGGGAAAAAAAATAAGGACAAGAATGATTATGAAATATCTTATCACCATATTCTGTAATTATTATTTCTTTGTCAATAAAAAAATTCTCTCAATTATAAAAGGAAGTTGATTAGTCTAAAGGAAAGAAATAATAAATAAAAAACATTAAAAGCTAACCCAATTTTATTTTTTTATTATTTAAATTGAGAAATGAGCTATCGGATTATGCTCATAGTGTTAAAGTAAATTTGATTGCAATCTACTGGGGCATGTAATAACGGATTGTGTTAGTATGTTAAGCGAATGATGAGCATCCATTTAAACGACAATAGCATTAGTGAATCAATTTTTTTTTATTTTTCTAAATAGTGGTTTTGACATAAAATAGAATCTAAAATGGTAATGTCTTATATTCATTAACGTTTTTTTCTCCCACAATATTACAGTGACATATCTCGATTATTTTATAGCTAAAATTTCCATTTTTTATTCTAATTTATTTTTTATATATTAAGCTTTAACTTGAAAAGTATAAAAGAATACATCAAATTGTCAAACATATTAAAAAAGTGAAAACATGATTGGATCAATAAGAGTTTGATTTATAGTTGTCATGATGCCAAGAGCAGCATATTTTCCACCTTATTTTGTTGGTTTCCCATTTGTCCACAGCGACCCGTCTCCCCACGCATTTGAATCATCTCTCTCTCTCTCTCTCTCTCTCTCTCTCTCTCCGTTCCAGTCCACCCAACACGACACGTTCTTTCCTCTATCTTTCTCTCTCCTCAGCAACAATTATTCATATATATAAATAGCCATGACAATTTCCCTCTCCATCTCTTTCTCACTGTGCGCTTTCTTCTTCCTCCCTCCTCCTGCGCGCTCTGCTCCACTGGCACGACGATGGCCGTGGCTTCGAGGGCGCGAGCAGAACCGCTGCGGCACTATTGGAGGGACCGAGAGACGAGTCCCGAGCGCACCAAAGTCTGGACAGAGCCCAAGCCCAGGAAGGTCCCCGTCGTCTACTACCTTTCCCGCAATGGTCAGCTCGAGCATCCTCACTTCATGGAGGTCGCCCTCTCCGCCGGAGAAGGCCTCCATCTCCGAGGTACGTGAAATTCTACTGCGGTATCTCCTTCCATGCACACGCTTTGCTCTTCTTCGGTCGTCTGAACTCTCTCTGTTCCTCTTTTGCAGACGTAATCGACAGGCTGAACGCACTCAGGGGCCAAGGCATGGCCAATGCCTACGCGTGGTCCTGCAAAAGGTAAGCTACCTTCTTCTCCATTGTGTCACCAGTGCAAGCTTTGCGTCGTAGGAAGGAGTTTGATGTGTGCCTGTTTACTCCTTCAGGAGCTACAAGAACGGATTCGTGTGGCAGGACCTCACCGACGGCGACCTCATCCACCCCACCAGCGCCCACGAATACGTCCTCAAGGGCTCGGAACGCCTCGTTTCGGAGTCGTCTCCCAGCTCCCGCGACACGGTTGCAACCAGCGCTGCGTCCTACTCTTCTGCGGCTACAGCCACCACCACCAGCAGCCACTCTGAGAAGACGAGGACCTCCAGCGACGACGTTGAGATCAAACACAGCCGGAGGAAGAAGACGCCGTGGAGCTCCTTCGACCTGAACGAGTACAAGGTGTACAGGAACGATTTGACCGTAGAAACCGCTCCCAAGGCCGTGGATGCGTCGACGCAGACCGAGGACAGGAGGAATCGGTGGAGACCGCAGCCGCCGACGGTGTTTCCGGAGGACGACTGCGTTGAACGTGGAGAAATCCCAAGAGCAGAGGAAATGAACAAACTGACCAACGCCGCGGTTACCACAGAGCTCGAGTGCGATGAGATCTCCCCGCCCCCGTCGTCGTCGAGCCCGGAGACGCTAGAGTCCTTGATCAAGGCCGACTGCCGTACCACCATCTCCGGCACAGGCCGCACTAACCCCGCAGGTGCGCCAGAGGTCTCCGGCGGCAGCGGCGGCGGCGGGCGACTACGGGCGTCCGCGGTGCTGATGCACCTGATCTCGTGCGGGTCAATCAGCGCGAAGGGCGGCCACGGAAGGCTCGCGTCGGTGGTGCCGCATTTCCGGGGCGCCAAGCTGCTGCCACGCGGAGGCTCGGACTTTAAGGAAGCGGCGGACTGCTCGACGGAATGCAGCAGCGCCGGCGGCTTCTCCGGCGTGCTCAGGTTGGAGGACAAGGAGTACTTTAGCGGCAGCTTGGTGGAGACAAAGAAGAAAAGCGTAAGCGGCGACGACTCCATTGCTGGGTTCCCTGGATTGAAGCGGTCCACTTCTTACAACGCAGACAGGTATAAGCTTTTGCCTTACCCTTTTTGCCCCCCATTTGGCTCATTTGTTCTCAACAATTCAAACTTTTCTGTGCTCGATCATGGTACTAGCCATAATTTGCAAGAACTCCCTGCTAAACATTGGACTATATTGGCATAAATGTTGCTGTCTCTTTGCGGCCTGATGTAGTTTTGTTCCAGTTGAATCAAATTGCATGCATCCTGTAAACAGTTCTTAGCAACACAGCTCCTGTTGTAGGTTTCCAGTGGCCTTCACCTCGCCAAGGACCATGAGAAGTACTGCAGCTTTGCTGCATGTAACTCCATTGACATTTTAGATTGTGTCCATAGGTCGATAGTTACTACTCACTCTTTCACTCTCTTTAAAACTTGAAGATCACTACAGTTTTATGTCAGGGTCCAGGACAGGAGCCATGTCTGACTTCTCTCTTTAGGTAAAAATGAAATGGCTGTCTACTCTCCTACTCTACTGATTCCTGCTGGCCCCATTTCACCTTGGCATGTAACCATGTACTGTCCCTTTATGATATCTGATTCCCTCAGATGGGCAAAAGCTTGTGAAAGATCTGTTTGCTGTGCTAGTAACAGAATTCAAATTGAGATCTGAGCCCTTTCCTGCTGCTGCTGCTGCCACTGTTCCTTGCTTCCTGCCAAGTGCCAACGACGAATCCTGCTGCTGGCTGGATTCTCCTGCAAATGGTGGCAGTAGAGGACACGCTGCTGATACTGTTCACCTCTTTAATATGAACCCTCTCTTTTGTCAGTCTTACCACTGTCTTATGCATGCTGCCATTAAAATTTCCCCAACGAGTTCAACTTGTTGCATACTTTGTTATTAAGTAGTATTCACATGCGAACAGTTGCTGAAACGCTTCTGAAACGTGAAACAGGAGCTCCAAGTTGGAGTTGGCCGCCGAAGCCGAGAAGGAGACGGACGGCGTGCGAGCCAAGTGCATCCCCAGGAAGCCCAGGGCGGCCGCGACGCGCCGGGATGCGAACGCGCCCGTATCGCGCAGCAACCTCGGGAGCAGCAGACATATCGAGGACGAGCCCCAACAAAGCTGAAGCCCTGAAGTGTGCGCAGACACAAAAGAAAGGGGGCAGAGCATAGAGCCATATAGAGATCTGATTAGGTTCTTAAAGCTTGTATTCTATTTTCTTCTTTATTTTTCCTAATGGCCTGCGTTTTCGGCTTTCTGATCACGGCACGTAGTTACACGAACGAGAGAGAGAGAGAGAGAGAGAGAGAGAGAGATGTATTTGCTTCCCCGAAACCCTCCGTGCGGATACAGAAGAGCTTCTGTCTTTGTTCTTTCTCCATTATTGTTCAGTGTGCAAAGTGCAAAATGAGATGAATCAACTTTTTTTTCCTCAGTTCTTGTCATGTTGTGATCGTCTCTTGCTCAATGGATTTTTAACTGTGCTACGTTATTGTTGATGTTGTTATTATTATATTAATTATTTAATGGTAAAAACTAGTGAGCATATGATCCACGGAAATGGTACGAACACTAGGAGGAGGAGAGGAGTGGGAGGGTAACGGGACTTATGGGCGACGTGAGGTTTGACTCTTGGAAACGCATGGTGGGTGTTGTGCCATGTGCACGCGATTTGACCCTAATTAATAAAAGGTGGTGATAGTCAAAATGTTGTGCACGTTAATTATAGTTGGAAGGACTCGAGAGAAAAAAATAGGTGGATGTACCAGCAAACATTATGTACCGAGTATTGAGAACATAATGATTACTTGGTATCTTTATATCTTTTTCTATAAATATCTTATAATTATTTAATAATAGATCCAATGATTACTTGGTATCTTTATATCTTTTTCTATAGATATCTTATAATTATTTAATAATAGATCCAGGAGAATACAAAAAAGAAATTCGACAAAAAAAAGTATATAACATGGCGGATCCCTTTAGAACGTGTTTTCATGTTAGATCAATGCATGTTAGATTTTATTATGATATTATGATGAATTTTAGATGATAATAATATGCCTTGAGATTCTAATTTTTATTCTCCATCATGAATATATGATGTTCATGCTTTAGGAAGGATTTTCTCTTGGATTGATTAGAAATAGATCTTTATATGAAGGTATGATGTATATGATGTAGATTTTAAAGTCAAAAAATGTAGAAAACGTAGGGCTATTGATCTCCATATAATAATATATCAAAAAAAAATAATCTCGAAATTTTTTTGAGAAGAAACGAGGCGAAAATCACCCAGAAAATTCCCGTTACGACCGCGACGGCGAAATTCGCACAGGAATCTCCCGTCACGGTCGTGATGAATACGTCACGGGCCGTGATGTCGACATTCACAACCGTGATCATCTGGTCACGGGCTGCGACGATGGAATAGCTCATCCAGGCACGGCCGTGACCACTGTCACGGGCCGTGATGTCAAGATCCCGCAATAACGCACGGACGCATCGCGAGCCGTGACCGTAAAACCGACCCTGTTCCATCACGGCCGTGACAAGTTTGTCACGGACCATGACAATGTTGAATGTAAACTATTGCCCGGTCACGGCTGTGACCATGTTGAATGTAAATTATTGCCCGATCACGACCGTGACCAAGTCATCACGGGCCGTGACATAACAGTCACGGGCCGTGACAGACCAGTCACGGGCTGTGACCGCTATGTTATAGGTCTAACTTTATTCTTAAATGCTGTGGAGTTTTAATCCCAAAGACTAACATGTGGACAAGATAAAAGGTTAACCATCTTCACAAAATTAATGATGAGGCCGCCATGCATTGTAATGTTTGGGAGCGACCGTGTTAATGATGATGAGGGAATGGTAGATCAGTTGCTACCTAGTTCCTGTAGCCTGACTTTCTCCCCGCCTTGCAACAAATGGATTTCTCGAGTGTCCTTTTCGGTCGTGGCCTGTGCACCCTCACTGACCTATTGACGATGCCTCTAAAGACTCATGAGCCACTCAAAGTCACAACAAAGCAACCCTCAAAGTCACCTCAAAGTCATTAATGAGATAAGAATAACTTAAGAAGATAACCACTTGACTTAATACTTGCCTTGAGCATATTGCATTAGTTGCTAAGGGATGATATTTATGTATTGAATATATATGCTAAGTGCAAAGAAAGTTTAATGATGAATGCAATGTATAAGATGAAAAGATTCAATGATGGTGAATGATGGCAGATGTGTAATTAACATTTGACTACCTATATGGTAAATTCATAGCTTACCCTCATGCAAGAAAGGTATGTTAAAGATGAAAGATGATGTAAGAAATAAAGTACATCAAAGGTATATGTATGTATGATGTTTTATGATGACCCCTATATTGTGTAAAATGATGTTTAAATTATGCTTATGTAGTTATGTTCATACTTTTGATCTTATTATGAAATTATCCTTTTATTGTGCCTTACATATCTGAGCTTTATCGCTCATGGTGGTTTTGTTTGCCCCTGCTTTGGATCCTGCAAGTCAGTGATCTAGGATGACATGGTTCCTGGTGGTGCTAGTGGCTACAGGTGTTCGTGATGATGCTGCTTGCACATGAGTAGTGGTCCATAGTATGATGTTTGTCCCTGCTTTGGATCCTGCAGGTCAGTGATCTAGGATGACATGGTTCCTGGTGGTGCTAGTGGCTAGGTGTTCGTGATGATGTTGCTTGCACATGAGTAGTGGTCCATAGTATGATGTTTGTCAATCTAGTCTCTTTTGTTCAGTTGTAGTAAGGAAAGAAACTATTATGTGATATGAGACTATGAGACTTTATGTCATGTATACTTTCCACATTTATGTTTATGAAAAGAATTATGAAGATTTATGTTTTTATTTATTTTATGTATCCCGCATTTAGTTGACTAGCCTTAGTGTCAACCTTAAAGTCAAATATGTGTATGATGTGTAACGCACTCAGGAGGGCATTCTGCCACGTGGCGAGGTGGTCTTTTGGTGGCGTTATAGTTATGGTATCAGAGCCTAAAGTCAGGACTCTTTTGATGTCCCAGTGTAGTTAGAGTCACATGTGCAAAGCATCACGAACCGTCGCAGCACCAACTAGAAGTAAGTTCCTTTTTTTTCGGTAGCAATACCCACCGGTGTCCAGGGCTACTAGCACCTGACTAATCCGGTGTTCGGGCGCGCGCGGTAAATCGGTTATACCTTGGCCAAATTGGAGACTCCGGGGCTCGAACTGAAGTAAGTTCCTTTTTGTTAAGGCATTTTATTATTATAACTGATATGATTGTGTTATGGTATGTATTAGATGCCTCCCAGACGTGCTGTTAACCGGCGACCAAGAGCCAACCAGGTGGAGGATGAGGCTAGAGTGAAGCCCAGGATAACATAGCACCTGTCATTCAAAGGCAACAACAAACCTTTGGTGATCAAGCACAATAGCAGGCCCAGACAACCAAGAATTTCCAACATTTCCTTAAGTTCTCGCCCCAAGAGTTTAAGGGTACTGAAGGTTTAGTTGAGGCGGAACGCTGGCTGATATCAATGGAGGAACTTTTCACACTTATGCAGTGTGCAGATGATAGGAAGGTCATATATGTTGCACATCGTTTGATAAAGGATGCAAAATATTGGTGGTGGACCAACAAAGCCACCAGCTTTTCTGACCAAGAAGTCATTGCCTGGAAAGAGTTCAGAAAAGTGTTTGAGGCACGCTACTCCACTGCCTACCAGTGCAGTCAGAAGCAGCGTGAGTTCCTGGAGCTACAACAAGGGAACAAGACTGTAGAAGATTATCACAATGAGTTCGTCAGACTGGAGAGGTT
>LTAE01006329.1:0-14112 GCA_001647135.1 Pontederia paniculata
CCCCCCCCCCCCCCCCAGTTGAATTGAAATCATCAATTCAAAGACCTAATCTCACATTATGAATCTGTTCAACAAAATTAAGATGACATGCGTCAAAGTGTTTCCATGATTCTGCATCTGAAGGATGTATCATTATTGATGGATCATTTCGTACCCCCTCTCCGTACCATCGCATAAATTGTGCAGTTTTCTTAAATAAAAGTTAATGTTGCAATCTCGGAACAATCAGAAAATATATTAATGTTGCAACATGAAAATCCCTCTGATTACGATTAGAATTTTTTTCACATTGAATCAAGACTTGCCGAATACATAACAACTTGTTAATTCTCTATTATCATTGTAATACAACATGCAATGGTTGTAACAAGAATCAATCATTTGGTACTCCAATCCAAGTTCACTCATCATTCTCTTATGATTATAATAATTTTCTAAAAGCTTTTTAGAAGGAGGCAACATATTTTTTATGATAGAAAACATTCTCTCAAAATACTTCACACTCATATTATATTCGGACTTCAAATTCATAAATTATGAAATAGAAAATATACATTTTGTTGCTCGCATTCATTCCAAAGAGACTCGTCTACATCTTTAAGAAGATTATAAAATTTTGAAACTGAAGCATTAGGATTTTCTTCTCTTTCTTCATATTCTCGATGAAATGTAGCACAAACTTTCGGATCTCGCATCATATCAGTGAAAAAATTAACACAATTACTTGATTCTTGTACTTTCATATCTTCAATATTCTTTACTATGCAATATCTGAGTCAAGTAGTCCATCCAAAAGCCCTTTTGATATAAATACATTTTGACAAATTACCTTAGTTCAGTTTCTTATTCTTACAACTTACACATAGACAGTGAATGCGACCAACGACACCTCGTTCTTCATATGAAAATCTCAAAAATTCATCAACTTTGAACATAAAATCTTCATGAGCATAATCATTATTATCTTTCCATCGAAATATTTATTTTTGTTTAAGTCTCATTATACTACATAAATTTTCAACCAAATATGATTAAATATGAAAAAATTATGCTACATTATCTAAACATAATAAATAAAATTAACTATATTAGTTACGTAAATTAGTGACTATGGAGGTGGAGGAGGGTTGGGGCGGCCGCACCATCGAACGGGTAGTAGAAGGTAGGAGAGAGAGAGAGAAGAGTGAAAAATTGAGGAGGAGGAGAAGAACCTAGAGGCAGTCGACGGCAGAACTAGTCGCTGACTCGACGGACAGCGACGAGGAGAAAGGGGGAAGAAGTAATAAGACAAAGAAGTAAAGAAGAAAGGAAAAGAATTTAGGGCACGAGAATTAGAGACAAAATAGAAACGTTGTTGGCTTGTCGCTAGTTTTTACAATTGTTGTTTATTTGCCGCTAGTTTTTACAATTGTCGCTAATGTTGTCGCTATTAGTGATGTCACGACTCCGGTTCAAACCTTGGTTTGATCCGTAAGCAACGACTTATTACGGTCGATCAAATACAATATAGCGAAAGTGTGTCATAATTCATTTGATACTTCACATGATCTCAAAGCAAATCCACACTAGTCCACACTTGTATATTATACAACACTTTCTTTTTACATATAACATCCTTATACAAAAATTATACATCATGAGGAGACATACATCCTCACAAAATGACTAAAGGAAAAGACCTAAGTCTCATCTCTACCTTATGCAAAAGTGTGTCTATCCTTACAGAGGATCACCAAGCACAGCTACGACACTGGTCTACTGATCTGAAAAATGTTGAAAACCATATTATGAGCAAACCACAGCTCAGTAAGTAGAAAACTCATAGTNTTTTATACACCAATTCACCCCCCCCCCCTCTTGGTGCCATCCAGATCTTTCAATAATATCATAAAAAATCCTATCACACATTGATCTATCATGAAAACCTATTCTAAGAGGATCCACGATTTTACATACCTTGCAACTATCTTCTATATATCTTACGCCTTGGATTGTCTCTCTCTTTCTGCGTGTTTTCCTCTGCGTCACCTCCTCCTGACACCAATCCCGAGGTTGAAGTTTGAGAGAGAGAAGAAAGAAGAGAGGAGAAGGATAAGAGAAGGGAGAGAACTCACCTGACGGCTAGGGAAGAATTTTAGGTTTTGAGAAATTATTTTCTTATGGTTAGGGGTTTATATAGGTGAGGGATTAGGCCCAAACTCTTATTTAACAATCTTTTAATCTAGGCCGTCCATTTATTATGTTGGAGATTTGAGGTATTACAAATATAATTAATATTAACTTCTTCCACAGGACCATTTATATCAAACAATATCGTTATTTCAACGTCTTGGTCTAGATTAACTACTCCTAGTTTGATCAGCTTGATAATACTTGGCATATGACTTTCATCTAATATTGTACTTTCAATGTTCATCTTTTCCTGAATGAACAATTTGTTATTTACTTTTCATGTTGTCCATAGTTCGTCAACACACTTTTTATATGAAGGATATCTCATATAGTAAACTTATTGTGCATGCTCAGCTAAAACGAATGATTCATTGGAATGAAGCCCTTTATCTATGTTTTACATCGATCAAACCATAATATCATCAACCTTAACATCACTTTGCGGATCATACCAGTGAAAATGCAATATGAAAATGTTTGTCTTCAAAACAAGAAAAATTATATAATTTGCTCGATAAAACCATAATAATCCAAATCATTTTTATCGTATAAACAACCTCGAATACAAATGTCATTATTCAACTAGATTTTTTTCTTTCATATTCTTCAATGTGAAATTTATATCCTTTGACGACGATATTGTTATAAGTTTACATTTTTTTCTCGATGCATAACTCAAATTTCTAATGTATCTATTTGTCACTTCGTAGTCATGGACTTGCTTTTTAATCTAACTCGAGATTTGTTCATCTCATATTTGCAAAATTTGATCATCAATCATATTACAATTCAATTGCCTTTGAAAATTTTTGAATTCCCTATAAAAAGAAAAATGAAAAATTAGAACTATTATATGTTTAACTTAATATAAATTAATCTTTTGGTCAAATTTTTATTTTAAATAAGGCTACACTTCCAAAGTGCTGACGAGAGTATAATTTTTCGTAATCGATAAATTATCATCGTTTAACATAAATTTATATGTTCTCCTAACAGACGTGCTGAAAATTTAGAAATAGATAAACCATCTTTGTTGTTTCTTCTTGATCCACCACCCTCATTCCATGGGACTTGGGTTCGCCTTGTCTAAATTTTAGGTTCAAAGTACAATGATGTGAATGAGAAACTTTTCATAAAAGTATGCTTCATATATAGATCATTAATTTTTTTACTTATTTTTTGTCTTCCTCTTTAGGTATAACATGCACCTCTAAAATAAAAAATATAACGAAATTAGGCATGTAACCTTTGCCTCATAGGCGAGGTGGGTCATCAAATGCTCCATGACATTAAAAAATGATGGTGAAAATACCTTTTATGCTTTGCATAAGATAATTATAATCGATTATTCCAAGCGCATCATGTCATCTTTACATATGCCGCATGAGCATATTTCTTTAAAAAGTATGCTGAATTTAGTGAGTGTTCCCCATATAGATTTAGGCACAAATTCTCGAAATGTAATTATAATTAGTCTTTGCATAAATATGTGACAGTCATGTGTCTTCATCCCAAGTATCTTACCCTCTTCAAGATTGACGCAACGATATATGCTAGATGTGTATCCATCCGAAAATATCAATTATTTTATCACATCGCATGGAGTGCTCGATCGGCAAGAACATTCGATGACAATAAAGGACTCCCACAAATTGGACATGCAAGTTTTCATTTAGTGCTCCATCGATCCACTTAATATTCCATATGCAAGGAATTCAATGATCGTCCATAATAGTCCTGCTCTCATAACAAAGTTTTGTTTCTTTGATTTGTCATATGTCAAAATTTCATCCTCTCATAATAATTTTTAATTCATCAAAAATAAGCTTGGAATACACATTTATAGTCTTGCTCGGCTACTTCGGACTAGAATCCTGCAAGTCAAAGATATGTGTTCCCTATGCATTCACATACTCAGTGGTAGATTATAAGGAGTAACAAATAAGACCAACATGAATATGATATTATCGAAACCCCNAAAATCTAAATTTTGGTCCAAAGAACAAAATCGATCATTTTACAGATTTTTCATTTTTGCACATTCATTTCACTTAAGTAAAACTTCTTCTAAAATTTGTTAAAAATCATATTTAGTATACTTTAACATATAGGAACAATTACCGAGACTTTATTTTTCTTAATTCTTATATTTTTTAAAATCATATTTTTATGCCTTAAGCGATATTTCAGCATTTTCAATGTTCCGACTGTTAACGTTGAAGCTTCTATCTCAATACGAGTATCATAATACTTCTTAATCATATAATGTGATATCAACACATGCCATCTTATATGAATTAAGTGAAGGATATTACAACTGATGAAAATCATTACGATGCTATCTCTGTCATTATATCATAGTTAATAATATCTTAAAAAATAAAGCTTCATTTTTTTTGCTCATCGTCAAACCGTCTCAGAATTGTCACTAATAGCGACGATACTAACTATCGTTATTTTTTCTAAAGCAAAAACGTATTATTCTTGTAGTGAAATCTAAATGGATGCATCTAAAGGATGTTCTATCAAATATACACAATGTAATGATCTTGTTTTATATATGTGATGTCCAAGTTGAGACTGATATTTCTTTCCCAAAAATAATATCGAAATAGAATGACATTCACTATGCTATCACATCGAAACTTGACACACAAATTGGTTAGCCTCGGCGCAGATCACGCTCTCGAATCAAATAAGCAGAAATTGAACCCGACATGGATAGCGTCAACGTAACCCCGGGTCGTGTCTTGAAAACAAATATCTAAACGATCAATCATGACGCGGACTGAGTAATTCCAACCTAGTCGTGTTGGCCCCTAATAATGAATTTTACTAATTTAATTTGAACCGAACACGTCACCTCGACCTTATCATGTTGATATTAGAAGTGAAATTATTATTAAGTATGGTTAATGAGATGAGGAATGTGTGATCATGACTCGATCCTGTCAGTTCAAAATGTAGTGTTTTGTTAAACACAATCGCATGACCTCGAAAAGAATATTAATACTAAAAAAATCCTACGTTACGCTCGAGAGAGGAGCATCAGCCTTCCGTCGCATGCACCTACAGGCACCGAGAACTAAAATCTATATAATATAAGTATTGTGTGCTTCATCAAAAGTTAATGCACAGTGGTTAAGGCACCTGGAAAGGTTAAACATCATAAAATGTGTTTCTTTCTATAATTAACATATCATTTGTTTGATTCTCCTCCAACACATCAATTCCATTCATTTTTTTACTTCAGTTACAACATTATTTACACAATTTAATTGCACCCCATCCTAGAAAAGCTGATATGAAATTAAAAGTTTTCTTTCCTTTACCCTATCTCTTATCTCAAATCTTAATATCACTCATTTCTATCTATTTTATCATTTTTTTTATATAATAAAAAATAACAACTAATATTGAATAGGAAAGATGGGAGGTCTATTTCTTCTCTCAAATCACCCCAAAAATTTTATATTTTATTTTTTATATATTAGATGTTAGCTTTGGGAGTATTCAATTCTTTACATGCTTATAGCACTACAACAAAAAAAAGGTTTTAGGGACCAAACGCATAGGTCGCCAATATTTCATTTTTGGTTTCTACAATTTTTTACGACCAAAAAAATTTGGTCTCCCTTGGTCCCTGCAAGCTGGTCATTAAAACATTTTGACCACCAAAATTTTACCATTGGTGCCTAAAGGTATACCTTTTAGGGACCAACAATTTTGATCTCTAAAGCTATACCTTAAGAAACTAACAACTTTGGTCCCTAAAATTTATATTTTTGAAAACCAACAATTTTGGTCCCTAAAGTTTATATTTTTGGGGAACATCGACTTTGGTCCCTCGAGTTTATATTTTTAGGGACCAACTACTTTGGCCCCCTAAAGATGTATTAATTAGTATAGAGACTATCCCTAAAAATATTATTTGAAGATAAAATCTTATATAATTGTCAATTATTAATAGATAATATGAATAAGTTAAAAATAATCATATTTAACAACCATTCACTTTATAAGTAAACCATTTTGTAAAAGAAATCAATATATTATAATTTAACATTATCCCATCCCTTTTACAAAAAAAAAAGTGACTTGCATATGCTAATAATAGCAAGACAACATAAACAATGCAATTACAAAGTTATTTAAGAAGTGTGTCAAAAGATGAAATTAAATAATTTTTTTTTCATCTGCAACTCAAGATGATACTTATGTCATCTCCATTGTAGAAGAATTAACAAATTACTCGATTAAATATGCAGTAGGCAACTTTGTTGTAGTGAGTCCTCAAGTCATATATGTAAGCTTTTCTCCAAGCCACCATTCTTTAACTAAATTAGCTGCATTAAAAGAAATGAGTTTGATTTTGACGGTGACTTCATTATGGCCATGTCTGAAAGAAGATCAATTGATTCAAACTTAAATTTCGTAATGCATCTGTTATGCCTAAATATTCTGAAAGTAGTTTAAAATTAAATTGATTACCTTTGTCGCTGAACATGAACATTCTTGATGTTGATGACCAAAGTCTGAAACATAAAATTCAACAATATGAAAGAAATAGACTAAACCATACTAATGCAACAAGACCGTATACTACTGATCAAATTTAGCATGACCTATTAAGGATGATTGACAACTATTGATTGACACTTTTATTAAGTGACAAATCCAAGAAGCATAACAAATAACTCAGTGTGATATTAGATGATAAATCTTGAAGTAAAAAGAGAAAGAGATAAAGAAAAAAGAGGATTCAAAATCACATTAAAGAATTAAACTGATAAAACTACATAAGAGATATACTTGTTTCTCCCAAAGCTCTACGTGCAATTCCTTGTTGCATTACAAAAAGTTAGTTTCAACTTATATTGATGCACAACATATTAAACTAGAGAAGAATTATTTACAGAAAAGCTAAATTATATTTACTTTAATTATTACTATTTCACTTATATCAATATCTTGAATCATTCAACCTCTTTGTTAATCTAATGTCCAAAAGTTAAATGACACCAAATAAATTCATTTTGAAGTTCCAGTGCAAACTATAACTTTTTTGGATCACAAAGGAAGATTTATATTATGTCATGTACAAGAAAAGATAATTAAATTACAATTAAATGAAGTACATGGATCAAAACACCTAAATCAAATTTGTCGACACAACTGATTAGTGAAACTATATCTCTGAATAAACGGAAGTTAATAGTCATATATTGCAGCTGAGATATCAATGATCCAAGTACGTATGCACCAAGGACTCTTTGTGCAGCAAGGCGTCCTTTTTTTCTCCCCTTTGAAGTTTTCCATGGACTAAAGGACAACTAGAAGGAAGAAAAAAAGGAGGCAAAAGGTGGGAAAGAAGATGCTCCTATAAAGGGGAGGAGGATACTATCAGAAGTTGACAATATCTCTGCTGAGGATCCCTCATGGCTGCTTTTAGAGTCCACTATATGTCGGTCAGAAATTCTTTCAAGCTTATGATTATTGGACCGGAATCTCTGACTGTTAATTAAGAGAAAGCAGGAATGGATATGGAGAGGGAGCGAGACAGAAAGCTGCACCAAGTGTTGTGTCTTATAGGAATGGACATGGTACAGTGAGACATGTTTTGAAGTTTTGAAGTAAATGTTCATAAATAGAGCAATAGCAACTAGATGAACTAACAAACTACTACTACTGCTACAAATACAAACAAGTTTCCTCAGCATTAAGTTAATAGTGTAAAAAACTCACATCATGCTCAATCAATTGCTCAAGAGTACATCAAAATCAGGGATCTACATCTTCTCTACTCATGCATGGGTTGGGTATAGGGTATATGGTGGTGAACAAAGCAATGGCAAGGGAAGAAAACGCACTAGTCGGCAATCCAGCAAGCACTCAGCATGCAATGTGCCCATAGTCCTTCTCTTCATCCCCTACTCCTTCGTCGCTGCTGCCCTCCTCATCGCCGGGTGTTCACAGGGGTCGTTGACATAGAGCAGGTCGCCTCAGCACCCGAAGGCAAGGAAGGTGCAACCGGAGGTTTTGGGGAAGCGGGAGGTGCCGATGAAGTGCCCCGACGCTGAGTCGCCCTTGGGGCACCGCGCCTTGACGGTCAGCGCGGAGACCATGCGAGGGGCGCACGAGATGCAGAGCTCTCGAAAGAGGACGCTAATTTTTTACAATTGTCGTTGACTTGCCGCCAGTTTTTACAATTATCGCTAATGAAAAAATTATCGCTAATGTTATCGCTATTAGTGACGAAAATCATTACGATGTTATCTCTGTCATTAAATCGTAGTTAATAATATCTTAAAAAATAAAGTTGATTTTTTGCCCGTCGTCAAACCGTCTCAGAATTGCCATTAATGGTGACAATACTAGCTATCGTTATTTTTTCTATAGCAAAAACGTATTATTCTTGTAGTGAAATCTAAATGGATGCATTTAAAGAATCTTCTATCAAATATACATAGTGTAATAGTTTTGTTTTATATATGTGATGTCCCAGTTGAGACTGATATTTCTTTCCCAAAAATAATATCGAAATAGAATTGACATTCACTATGCTATCACATTGAAAGTTGACACACAAATCAGTTAGCCTCAGCGCGGATCGCGCTCTTGAATCAAGTAAACACAAATTGAACCCGAAATGGATAGCATCAACGTAACCCCGGCCTTGTCTTGAAAACAAAGATTATATGAATATCTAAACGATTAATCATGACGCGGACTGGGTAATTCCAACCTAGTCGAGTTGACCCTAATAATGAATTTTACTAATTTAATTTGAACCGAACACATCACCTCGACCCGATCATGTTGAAATTAGAAGTGAAATTATTATTAAGTATGGTTAATGGGACGTCGGTCCCTGTCAGTTCAACATGGTTAGTGTTCTGTTAAACATAATTTGCATGACCTCGAAAGGAATATTAATTCTAAAAAACTCCTACGTTACAATCGAGAGAGGAGGCATCATCCTTTCGCCGCCTGCACCTACAGGCACCGAGAACTAAAATCTATATAAGATAAGTAATGTGCGCTTTATCAAAAGTTAATGCTCACTACAGTGGTAAAGGCATCTGGAAAGGTTGAACATAAAATATGTTTCTTTCTATAATTAACATATCATTTGTTTGATTATCCTCCAATGCATCAGTTTCATTCATTTTCTTTTACTTCAGTTACAACACTTATTTAACAATTTAACTGCACTCCATCCTAGAAAAGTTGATATGAAATTAAAAGTTTTCTTTCCTTTACCCTATCTCTTATCTCAAATCTTAATATCACTCATTACTATCTATTTTATCATTTATTTTTATATAATAAAAACATAACAGCTAATATTGAATAGGAAAGATGGGAAGTCTCTTTCTTCTCTCAAATCACCCCAAAAATTTTATATTTTATTTTTATATATTAGATGTTAGCTTTGGGAGTATTCTTATTTACATGCTTATAGGTGGCATGAGAGTCCTTAGGTACTTTAGAGTGTCTTGGTTTAACTTTGTAATAATGGAACAATTAATGTTAGCATTTTTATTTAATAAATTGTGATTGTAATATTATTGTCATATTTTTTTTTATTGAACTCATTTGATAAAATAAAATTTCATAATTTTGTCAATTTTTTTTGTTTATACAATTGTTGTTAAGTCAAAGTTAAATCTAAAGAATGTCTATGAACATGAGAATTGGGCAATATGATATTCTTATAAGGTAATTTAATTATTAATATGCGATAATTCCCATTTGATTATTATGCATATTAGGTTGAGAATATCAGAAGATGTCAAAATTGATGAGGAACATATGCATATTTAATTATTATGTATATATATGTAATAGGTGTATGTACCTGGCCAGGTCCGAGAGCCCCTACTTCTATTTTGTTTTTCTTTCTTCGATTATAAGTTTCATTTTAGTTAGTCTCATAGTCTGTTTTTCTATCATTGTCCTTCTTCTATCATCCACCTTCCCCGGCCCCCACGATAAGAGCGTGGTGTGGTGTGGTGTGTGTGGTGGTGGAGCACTGGTTTCGCCATATACGTCCCCACCACCTCCAAAACAATCGAAAACAGCCGCCTGTTTGTGGGAGAAACCAGCGACGCCTCATCAAGTCACCATGCATGCACCATTACATTATTCCTCTCTCCATTCCGTATAAAGATCCTGCAACTTCCCCTCTCTCCCAGCTTCATCACGCATTGCAGACACACAGCTAGCGAGTTATTACCAGAGTTGATTCACTACCGTGCATTTGGTCGATCTGTTTGATCAATCACACATACAATTAGTTATGGCGAGCATAGCAAGCAGAAGGGCTTCGTGGATGGTGGCGGCGAGCATGGGGGCAGTGGAGACGCTCAAGGACCAAGGAGGGATGTGCAGGTGGAACCATGCGCTCACGTCGCTGCACCAACATGCCAAGAGCGACGCGGGGTCCTTCTCCTTTGTCCAGGCAACTGTGACGGTTTCCTCCTCCTCCTCCTCCTCCTCCTCCTCCGCAGTCGCAACCGGCAGGAGGAGGAGTCATGAGCCAGCGCACGAGTCCGAGGAGTCGCTCAGGAAGGTCATGTACTTGAGCTGCTGGGGACCCAATTAATATATATATACGCGTTACTTAGGACGCAGGCTAATAAACTAAGAGCACAGGCGTTAAAAAATATTTCCAGCGCCAATGAAATTGTATATAAAGTATAATAGAAAAAATTGCGAGTGGCAGAAAGTGATCTAGTCGTTCAACCATGGATTAGCATGCAATTCTTATGGTTATCTTTGCAGTTTGCAGCTGGTGAAAATAAAGATTTCAATTAAAAAATGGAGGCATACACTTTAATTAGGTACTGAATCGTTTTTTTCTCGGCACTCTTGAAGTAATAAGTCTATCCAGGAGAGATACAGGTTCAGTACTCGAGTTTTAGTTGAACAAAAAGAAATTAAAATGATCATAAAATCTTTTTTTTTTCATTTTGCCTCAGATTCCATTTACAGTCTTGCTGAAAACAAAGATCTTTGACAGTCTTCTCACTCTCCCAACTGACCCCGCTTGATTTCCCATGTTTGAAATTATCTTTTTACTGATTATGAAAATAATAACTATTTTTTCTTGTTCAGCACTTCAGGCTGTTTTTCTTTTGTCTAATTAATATTCACTTTCAAACATCTCCAATATATATTTTTGCAGTGTGTATGCGCTTATAATACTAGTTCCTACCCAGCCATTCATAACTAATGTGCACTCATCATTTCATTGATGATAAATCCGATTGAACATTACTTATCTATTCATTTAAAAAAAAGTAATTTTTTTTAACTATTCTGGGTTGTTAAAAGGAAAATTACTCTCATTTTACATCACAATATGTGGTAAAAATGAAATATTGTTTAGCGCGACCAGTGCACATTTTGGTCGCTCTTGTGTAGTACTTCACTGATGATACATATAATATAGGGGAAAATGTATAATGCATTTTGTGTTGTACAATGTAAAAAACTGATGAATCTGATGAATACATTTTTATACATAAGAGTGGTTCTATCTTATTTTTTAAATTTAACATATAATTTTATTTACATCATTGAATAAAATAAATAATAAAAAATTAACTTTTAAATGATGAGATAGATTTGAATGAGAAATATATCAAGATTAAAATAAAAAAAACGTATATGAGCTTTAATGTTAATTTTGTGTGTTTGAGCTGTTGGAAATCCAAATCAGCATTAGTGAAATTTCAGAGCTTAGCAAAACAAAAGACTAAGCTATCAAAATAAAAAAAAATGACTAAACAGTCTAAACTCCCCCAAACAGATGAAAAATAGTATGTTCTTGTACAGTCTCTTTATGGTTAAAAAATTATATGAATCAAGTTTTTTTTTCCATTTTTTGGGTCTTCTTGATATGAAGATATGTTTCTGTGCTTCAAATGGTGATTGTTGATGTTCCTAAAAATATAACTTCTTGATCTATAGAAACCTCATAAATTGCTCTCCCATTTAAGATTATATTCCGACAAGTCTGCCTAATCATTCACATATTTGGACAACTCTCAATATCAATGTGATTGCTTCGAGATCCATCCTTATAGCCATTAACATTATGCTCCTAAGCAAGAATAATTAGGGTGATAAGATCTTCAGTAACTTATTTCCCGTTATCTTCACCTCCTTGCTTAATCATGTACCTTATCATGAAGGTATCAAAATTGATCATGGTCCAAGACTCAAAATATGAAGAGCTCGTTATCATATACCACACTATCAATATCGATTCAACTATATAGAGCATTTCACAGCATCC
This sequence comes from Pontederia paniculata, assembly GCA_001647135.1. Lineage (NCBI taxonomy): Eukaryota > Viridiplantae > Streptophyta > Magnoliopsida > Commelinales > Pontederiaceae > Pontederia > Pontederia paniculata. The sequence goes on from LTAE01006329.1 coordinate 12,479, forward strand.
TATGCATATATCGAATTGTCAAATTAAGAAGGTATGTTGCTTTGTTGTTGGATGCATCAATGTATCAATAGCCCATCAATTTCCTTCATACATCCTCCCCCTAAAAATGAGTTATGCAAGATGATGCCCTCTCACCACCCTCGACAATTGTTAAATTACATTAAATTTTTCCAATGGATTGTATAATCATTATTAAATAATTCGAAGTTGATCTCACTTGGATCATTTGCATGATTTATAAATTTGGCATTCACCGAACTTAAAAACTCCAAAATGATCGCACTTCATAAGTTTTCCACTTTGTATTAATCAAATAATTTCGTCATATATTGTTGCAAAGGTAGTTTATGTCGACATTGGAAATGACCTTATTCTCAAGAATTTGTACTTATTCCTTTGCTTCACATCTCGAAAGATAATTACATGTTCCTCCTGATCCAATCTACTTGCACGATCTCCTCTAGTCCTTGGTCCTATTGTGGTCTTCCTTTTAGGTGTCATTAGTTGTGAAATGTAGCTTTGGACTTACAACAAACACATTGTGAATACTTTTGAACATCCCACAATTTGACCTTAAAGGATTGCTTCCGTTGTACTATAAATCTCTTATCAAATCCCTAAATCAACATTCCCTCCAAATTGTTCCCAAACTATCCTTCTGAAGCCTAGGGCTTCACTTGAGCAAATTGTCGAGCATTTGACAGGGAACATTTTTCTCTTCACTTTTTGAACTTCTCTTGTATTCTTCCCTTCCCAAACCACTATGATTGAGCCTTGACCAACTTTTTCACAACCCAAATGCCAAAATAACATAGTGAGGACTCGGTAGAACTCATTTGTTTGAATGGTGTGATTAAGGCACAGTGAGGGCACTTCTAACGAGATCTAATGGCGACAAAGGTTGGTGCATAGGAGTGTTGATGAGTTGCAGCAGTGAGTAAAACGCAAACTATAGAGCACAACATCATTGGTCGAGAGATGGTGCGATAGTTCTGCAGAGATGAAGGAAAACGCGTGAGAGAAAAAAATAAAAAAAGAAAAGAGAAAAAAGATAAACAATTTTTTTAACTTGTGCGCTACGAATCAAAGACAGATGTTGGGACAGTTCAGTATGCTATGGGTCGATTTTGTATGATGTGCGGTGTGTGCTACGAGTGAAATGGGCTAGCTATAATTCTTTATCATTGTGAAAACTTAATCAAATACAAAATGAAAATTTATATATCTATCTAATTCTTTCATCCAGCCCTGTTTGTAAACTTCTCTGTAATTCTTGCAATTAAAAAAATGTTGCTGCAGGTAACAATCAATATGAAATTTTCTCTTCTATGTGTACGTAATTGTGTCTGGTCTATATATATATATATATATATATATATATATATATATATATACTTAGTCGGCAATGATCTTGATCCAGCCCTTTTACACGCCTCTCTTTCTCTCTCCACACCTCTCTTTCTCTCTCCGGCAATTTCGCTTCTATCAATTCCTCTTCCTCAGACTCATCGGCATCGGCTTCAGAGAAGGAGGACATCTATTTGCAACTTTTTTATTCCTTCTCCATTTGTTGTATCTGTCGCTTCCTACCCTTTTTTCCTTTTGCTATAGATCCAACATTGTCTTCATTACAG
>LTAE01006329.1:14248-29832 GCA_001647135.1 Pontederia paniculata
ATATATATATATATATATATATATATATATACTTAGTCGGCAATGATCTTGATCCAGCCCTTTTACACGCCTCTCTTTCTCTCTCCACACCTCTCTTTCTCTCTCCGGCAATTTCGCTTCTATCAATTCCTTTTCCTCAGACTCATCGGCATCGGCTTCAAAGAAGGAGGACATCTATTTGCAACTTTTTTATTCTTTCTCCATTTGTTGTATCTGTCGCTTCCTACCCTTTTTTTCCTTTTGCTATAGATCCAACATTGTCTTCATTACAGATTCTGAACTTTTTTTATTTCAAAGATTTGTCCTGGATTATAAATTTATTTTTCCTTTCTTTTACTTAACTTGTTTGTTCTTTCTCTCTCTCGCAATGTAATATGGCTTCAGACTCTTCACAATTTTTTTTGTTAATTCCAGGATAAAGGCAAAAAAAAATGGAATTATCATAACTTGTTGTCCCATCAATTTTTTCTTTTGCATTGGAGTGCCTCAGGAATATTTGTTTGTTCTGGACAAATTTTAGGCACAATTTCTGATCAGTTGAATTGATAAAGATGAGCTGCAGCAACAGATGAGAAGAAACAAAAAAACACATGAACTGTGCAAAAAAAAGGATATCTGAAACAGGGAAGTTGGATCTTTAGCAATCTTATGCAAAAGTAAAAATAGTGCAGCGAGTGTTAAACAAATGAACAACAGCACAAGTGAGAGCTAGCCTTTGGTTGCAGTTCCTCCTCATAAGCCAAATGTTGTCGTTCTATGAAAGAGAGGAGGGAGAAAAATAAATTGGGTTTCACGAAAGAGAGGAACATGCAGAGTTGAAATCGAAAAGAAGATGAGCGGCTCTCTTTTTAGTTAAACCAGCATAACTTTCTTTATAAACCGATAATAGTAGACCGAACCAAAGTGCTGCAAATGTTCTTTTTTACATAAATTTAATTTTCACCGTCTAACCGAAGCCAACTGCCATGGACGCTTCAGATTCGTTGTTCACACCCTGAGAACAAAATATTTGTTCGCACCCTAATTTAATTCATATATATATATATATATATATATATATATATATACTTAGTCGGCAATGATCTTGATCTAATTATTAACGTATGATGATTCTGCATATTAGGCTGAGGATATGAGAAGCAGCCAAACATTCATAAGGAAGCGAATCCTTTCAAATGGTCCCGAGCAGATGCATAAGATCCAGCGAAAGCAACAGCATCCTCTTCTTTCCAAGTGTAAAAAGCCAGCAAACAAACAACCGCGCCCGCATGCCATACGTGCATGTACCTGGCCAAGTCCCGAGAGCCTCTTTCTTATTATACATATCCTTGTCCTTCTTCTATCATGCACCTTCCCCGGCCCCCACGCCGAGGGCGTGGTATGGTGTGTGGTGACGTCCACTGGTTTTTTTCCCCTTCGCTATCTATGTACAGATCCCCACCACCTCCAAAACAATGGAAAACAGCCACCTGTTTGTGGGGGAAACCGGCGACGCCTCACCATGGTTTTTCCCCGTGCACCAGTACCTATCTCTCTCTCCATCCCGTATAAAGATCCCTGCAGTTCCCCTCTCACAGCTTCATCACTCATTGCAAACACACAGCCAGTTATAGAGATCTCAGAGTTTATCCATTCATTGCAGTGCATCTGGTCAGTTTGATCAATCACACATACAATTAGTTATGGCGACTGTAGCAGGCAGAAGTGCTTCGTGGATGGTGGCGGCGAGCGTGGGGGCGGTGGAGGCGCTCAAGGACCAAGGAGGGATGTGCAGGTGGAATCATGCGCTCCGCTCGCTGCACCAATATGCCAAGAGCAACATGGGGTCCTTCTCCTTCGCTCAGGCAGCTGTGAGGGCCTCCTCCTCCTCCTCCTCCTCCTCCTCCTCCTCCTCCTCTGCAGCCATGAGGAGTCATGAGCGAGCGCAGGAGTCCGAGGAGTCGCTCAGGAAGGTCATGTACTTGAGCTGCTGGGGACCCAATTAGTTCACCAAGATATGTGTGCGTTAATTAGGAGGCAGGCACTACAAAAAATTTCCAGTGCCATTGAAGTTGTATATACAGATGTAAATATATAAGATTGCGAAAGACGAGCTCTATTCGTTCGACCATGAATTCGCATGCGATCTTTATGGTTATCTACTTACTTATCTTAGTTTGTCTGTTTCCAGCTGCTGAAAATAACGTTAAAGTTCAAAAAAAATGTAGCCATACACTTTAATAATTTAATTAGATACTGAAACTTTTTTTTGCGTTCTTCCATTCAATTAAATAAATTAATCCACGAGATATACAGGTTCAGACTGTTCAGTAATCAGTGTTCAAATTTTAGGTGAACAAATAGAACTGAAAATGCTTTATCGAATAAATAAACTAAAATTGATCATAAAATCTTTCCTTCAATTTACTTCAGGCTCCATTTACATGACCAGAGAACACGAAATACTCTGTTCGGAAAGAATTAAAAAGTACAGAAAATAAAAAAAATTTGTGCGTGTTGAAGATTAAATATAGAGATAAAAAAAATGCGGTGAGCGTGGATCGAACACGCGACCTTCAGATCTTCAGTCTGACGCTCTCCCAACTGAGCTATCCCCGCGCTATATTCTTTTTGATATTATCATAGTATTATTTTATTAATTTACAGTACTAAGCAATGACAACTAATTTGCAGACAACTGTTGTGCAAATAATAAAGTTCCTACAGCCATAACTGCCGTCCACTCAACACTTCAATGATTATAAATCCTAATGCAAATGATACGACCATATGTGATTGAAGAACAAGACTTTGATTAAAATCTTATTTCTAACTTTTTAACCAAAACTCAAAATTGTATTTGATGAGTCCCACCGTATTTAATATTAAAATAAGAGAAAAAAAGTGCAGAATAATGTGTTCCATGTCTACTCAAGATTAAGATAATTGGGTTAGCATTTGAGGAATAATCGTTGGACTAAAAGAATTAATCTAGCAACAGTGAAGTTGCAACCAAATGAGGCATATACGAATTACTTGATATGTTTGTCTCGACGGAACTTTTTTTCCGCATCAACACTCATGTATAGAGTTGATATACTTTAGAAATTCAAGTATATGTAGTAAAATAAAAAAAAAAGGTATTATTGTCGAGGCTCCCAATGGATTAATTCTAACGCTTCAAACCCGCCGCCGAGAACGATTCTAATAAAACTAACTTTGTAATTAGCCAAACTTTCGACGTAATCGTACATACAAGAAGTTGGTCAAATATGAATCATATATCATCATCAAATAAAAATATACCAGATGCCCGAAGAGGGGATTTCAAGATATCCATCACAATATCGATAAACATAGGCATAGAGAATTCATAAAAAATTAATCGAAGTTTATGATCATGACAAGAAAAAGAAGAAAATAATTAATTATCTGCAACATCTCATGCACACATCTTAATTATTTGTAACGCTCATGAGCATACAATGAGTGAATCATCACTTTTCAGGAGCAACACCTTCTTCTCGCCTACAAAATATATAATCAATAAAATAAATTGGTGAACATGAAGAGTTCAATGAGAATAAAGATCCTAGACAATATGAAAATCGAAAAATAAATCCAAACGAAAAATCAAATCATGAAATCCGTCTCAAGTGCCAAATGTCTTGTTTTATATGAAAATACTTGCAACTAATATGCAAAGCTAAATCGTGTTGTGCATGATCCAATATTTAAGTGTTATGACATCACCTTGCATTATGCAAGTCCACCACATTCTATGTGAAACTATCATCTCGTCAAGTAAGTCGTCGCCTACGGACGAGTGATCTGCCTCGCATAATAGAGCTCTAAATATCCATCATACTATTGTCTTACAATGCCAAGTCGTCACCTGCAAGGTGAGCATTTGCCTCGCCTACTTGAATGAGCTCCACATCTCTATTACACTATTATTTCGTAATGCACGCTATCGCCTAGAAGGCGAGTGATCTACCTCGCCCAAACAAGCTAAATATCTATATCTACCATCTTATGATACAAATTGTCGCCCACAAGGTAAGTGATTTATCTCGTGTAAGCGAGCTAAATCACCTCCTCCATCACATCACATCACATCACGTTAGCTCAAAAACAATCATAACATTAATTTACGTAATTAATTATAAGAGCTAAAGAATGAAGTGGTCCACCTAAGTTGTGGACATATAAGTTTGTAAAATTTACTCACATCAACTACGCTTGACCTCGTCGGGTCGTCCGAGTAAATTAACAATCAAAGAATCTAATCAAACATATAACTAATTGTAACGTATAACCGGAATTAATTTCATAATCATGTCATTCCTAAAGTAATATAAATAATATTTAAAATTTTCAGATCAAAATAGTAGTATAAATTTTGAACTAAGAAATTAACAATTATCTATGCTTATCTTATGTGTTGGCAATAATTTATTTAAAAGTCATGGTCAAATCACTTCGTTATCATCATTGATATTGCTCTCTCGTAATAGCTTAAATTATGTCATCTAATCATTTCCATATTAATCTAAATTTATTACTCAATTTACCTATAATGACTAGGGAATTATATCCTCCCTATTATTAATTGATCATTACTGAGACTATTATGAGATTCTATTATATTATCAATATATTATAATTTGTTGTTCCTTCTCATAATTTGTACACCACCTTTTTATTACTTTATTATTATTATTATTATTATTATTATTATTATTATTATTATTATTATTATTATTATTATTATTATTATTATTATTATTATTATTATTATTATTATTATTATTATTATTATTCATAATTGACCACTACTCATTTGCATATCTCATAATTTAAATACTAACTATATATATATATATGTATATACATACACACACATACATGCATGCATACATACATACATACATACATACATACATACATACATACATACACAAACATCTATGTATATATGTGCTTACACTTAACTACCTGCATATACATTTTCTATCTTTTTTTTATACACATATGTTTGTATATATTTAATTATGAGCAGCCGTTGAATTTAAACAAATGGTTATGATAGAATATTATGTTTTGGGAGATGTGTGAGACGGAAACCCACCGGGTGAAAAAGAAACATGCAGGTTCAGACTCAAAGTCATGATGCAAGGTTATCATTCTTTATATCCTTATTCTTCTCATAACCAACTTGTGGATTTAATGCTCTCTCTCTCTCTCTCTCTCTCTCTCTCTCTCTCTCTCTCTCCATGGCCACTTGGATGTGAATGTTCTCCAACTTTGATGGCAGTGAGGTGGTGCCTTGTACTATAGAGCAATATTAAAGAAGGCCACGATTGACTATATCGTTGAGCTAACGGACACTGAACATTCCATCTACACATGCTCCATCCTCTCCAGTATGTGCTTCACCTTCATATCCAACATCCAGTTGAGGCTGGTGGTGTCCTTTTTGCCGACATGGTGCAAGCTCCCACCACTGAGGTACTACAGCATGAGAAGGTTGGTTTCGAACTCGTGGTTCTCACGATTGAACTTGCAGAGCTACTCTTGGAACTTGACGACGCACTAGCAAAGGAAACCTTCGTGTTTCATCGTGTTCTTGCATTTCCTTTTAAGTGACCAACACCATTGTAATGCCCTAAACCTAACACGAGTTGTGTCAAGATTGGTGCGTCGCGTTGTCAAAATGGACCATGTCTTGCGGGGACACAAGTCATATCAGAGCAAAACCTAAAAGAGAAAAGAACACGGATCGTGTCCGAGAAGGACGTGGGTTGTGTTATGCCAACGTGTCTAGTTTTAATCACCATCAAATTGGAGTCAATAACGTCTTAAATCCTAATCTACCTCTATTTAAACCCCTAAGATGATATTTATTTTTTCCTAAGCCTCATTAGTTCCTAACCAGCCGCCAGATATCCTCTCTCCTCACTCTTCTCTCTTCTCCCTCTTTCTCTCTCCTCTATTAGGAATTCTTGCATCTTCATCCTCAGGATTTGCACCAGGAGAAGTTGATCGAGATCGACGACATGTGGAGGAGAAAGAAGATGGCATCATGCGAAATGAGAAGGACGACGTAGCACGAGACACCCATAGGAGATAACTTGCTCAAGGAAAGGTATGCAATTAGGATCATAAGTAAGGTTTTCAGTATGCAATTGAAGGAAAATTAGTATAGGCTTATCTCAGAATAATTACTCCCTCTTCATATTTATGATTTCTCTCTCTCTCTCTCTAATGTTTTTGGTGTCAAATTTAAAATTGAATATAAGCATGACCGGATCATCGGACACGGGATGTGTCCCTTCACAACATGGTCTGCGTTCGAGGACTCAGGCCACGTCACCCTCACACCGACTGTTTCCCCATACAAGTCAAGAACCCGACAAGACATGAACTACATTGGTTTCTAGCGCAGGTCATGTTGCTCCCATGGAAATAATAAAAAAATATTAACTTTAAATCGATCATGTCGCTCGAAGACATGTCGCCCCGTGTTCTTTAGGAGAAACAACAAAGAAACCCTAGAACGGACTGCTTCAACTCTGATGCGGCCCATGTTCCTGAACCGTGTTAAAGATTAAACTTAACCTTATCGATAACCCGGACGCATAGCCTGGGAACACGGACCATGTTTCATTGAACATAGTTCGCGTTAAGAACATGGATGCCTCATAGCCTGCAACATGAGCCATATCGATCTTCAACGCGAGTCGTGTTCCCTCACCTGAGACGTCAACATGCTTTATTTCACACCCTTGTTTTATATTATTTAGTTGTATTGATTGATTGAAAATGATTTGATGAAAGGTGTAAGTTTAGTTGTCTCCAAATGATAACTTAGCTGAATTTATAATAGGATAAAAATATTTAATAATTGTGATTGAAATTGGGCTTGAAGAGAATGATCCCTGACTATTGGTAATTGAATTGTGTTTCTCCGAGAACTATTGTTAATTGAATTATGTTCCTCATTCGGAAACTATTGTGTTCCTTTGGAAACTATTATTTACGAAAATCTACTTGAATCAGAAAGGGACCCATGTCCTAGATAGTCATATTGGTACTCGGAGATAATCTGAATCTTCAATGCATTGATAAAGCATACATTAATTGTTAGTGATTGTTTCAACTAAGGGAAGGTAAATAGAGAAAGATATATTGATTCAAGCTTAATCATGACTTGAATATATTGAAAGAAAAGATATATATGGGCATCACTAAAGAGGTTGCAATTGACATTCTTATCATCTATAGATATGGACATTGAAAGGTAATGTTAAAGGCCAAAGGTAATTAATATAAATTAAATTATTATATTATTAAATGTTATTATTTTACATATTGAGCATTTTATTCATGATCTTTACATATTGAGTGTAACAACTCATGAAAGATTCATCTCCCTACGAATTCAATTATGCAGGCAATCCAGATGCTTAATAGGTGTCGATGGCGATGATGATGATGATGATGATGATGATGATGATGATGATGATGATGATGATGATGATGATGATGATGATGATGATGATTGTGATGGTCTGCTCTGCATATGAATTAGGTCCTGGTTAAGTTCTAAGAGTCATGTAATAGAGAAGGATGAACTCTGCATTATTAGTGTTTTATTTTGGTTAAGTGTTTGATATTAGTTTTCTATTGGAGCTATTGTAATAGATTTTTAGTCTTTTTATTGGAAAATAGTATTTTAATTTTTAAATTGTTGATTTTAAATGATGTGAGTCAGTCTGTTGGTCAAAATAAAGTCCATTGAAGTAAGCTTGTAGCATCCTCAAGAGCACATTTTGCTAGGTGGCGAGGTGTGATTTTAAGGGCGTTACAACTCTGGTGGCCTCTAGGAAGGGTCAAACCTTATATCTCTGCCTGCCCGGCCTATGCCTCCTGCAGCTGTAAATGACCATGCACGCATTGACATCACAGAGCATCATAAGTTCGCTGTCCTTTTTTATTAACACCTTTCGACGCTTATTGAACATGGCCCTCCTTCTTCCTTCTTCCTCGCCATGCTCGTAAGTCGTAACTCGTATATATAAATGAGGAGAGTGAGGAAGAGAGCATGAATAAAACATGATTTTCTCACGAAGAGAATCCTGTACGCAAATGAAGAGAAGACTTTTATGACTATTATATGTGTTTGAGTGGGTTTTTCTCACTCTACTCGAAAACTATTGGATCATGGGTTGGGTGATGGTCGTGATTTAGGCTATAATTTAAGCTTAAAATTGGGCTGCAAAAGTATTAAAGCTTTAATTATAATTATAAACTTATTTGAGCAACTGACTAAGTAAACATGCTCAAACTAATTTGTGATTAATTATTAATTGGTGATATGCATCATATATTAGCTAAAGTTATATTAGTTTGATTTGTATCAATTCTTACTTTAAATACCCACCAAAATTTTAATGCAATTAGCATTCAATTAATTATGGATCAACCAAAATACTTATCATGCTAATTAATCATATATAGATTTTTCACAATTGCATCTAACTTGTATTACTTGCTAATAAGATTTTCAGATAAAAAGAAAACTGAAACTTAATATAGTTTAATGCATATCATACATTAACACATTACTTACTTGTTACCATTCGCAACTAATTGTCAAAGAATTCACCTGATAGGAGTGGTATAAGTGACGTTGTGGTGAATAGTGGGGGACGAGGTGCTACTTCATGTGTTATCACACTAGTGATCCTCTCCGATGACGACTCCAAAAAGGCATATCGCTAAATTTATACAAGGGAGCTTTAACACACAAATCAACATGCTATTACCACAAGTCAAGACACCAGTATCCTCACCGAGAAGAAGAGAGTTATGTCGAGACTTTGCATTATCTTCCTCAGCCCTAGCAGCTGCTCACACCCGATGAACTACAATCAGAGATCAACTAGCACCCTTTAGGATGAATCCGAACACTGAAACTTGACTCTAATTGTTCACTATCCTAGAAAACATAGCAACACCTACCGTCAATCTAGGAAATGAGAATCACAATGCTGATGAACTCTATTATCGGTAGTGGGTGAAACATCATAGCATGTGGACATTATTCCATTCGAAATCTGTCAAAATTTTATGCATAACTCACTCGAATACACCATAATGGATTTGATTCTCACCAAAAAAAGGAATGGAAGTTGGTTGTCATTAAAGTTGGTGTCATCCTTGTCGCTAGTGAGGTGGGCTCAGGTCTGTGTTGTAATTCATCCATGAGAGCTTCTGATTCCTACGCCAACGTGTTCGCATTGTCGATGAGGTTCCAATCGTACCGGTCGATGGTCGAGAAGCAGCCGAAAGTCATGGCGTCGGGGTTGTGTTGATGTTGCCAACGAGTGGGAGGGAGGCGAGGAGAAGAACGACGGAGAAAGAGGGGAAGGAGGGAAGAGAAAAGTGTCGACCCCTTTTATAAATTCGATGCCACATGTCGCATCCAATCGCATAAACAAACTCTCTCTCTCTCTATATATATATATATATTTATTTATTTATTTATTTATTTATATATATATATATATGTAGCCTCATCCACATTTGATTGACCAGATTCATCCACCAATCAAGTTTACCCTCTTCAAAAAAAATTGAATTGTTTTTATTTATTAAATTAATATTTTACCCTCTTCAAAAAACCTCTCTCCCTTTCTCTCTCCTCTCCCTCTCTACTCTTCTCCCATCTCACTCTTCTCTCGCTCTCTCTCTCTCTCTCTCTCTCTCTCTCTCTCTCTCCCCTCTCATCTCTCTCTCTCTCTTCGGCGAGGGTCCACAAGGGTCGCAAGTGAGCTTCCTCTAGGCGAGAATGGAAGCTCGCTTACATGCGCAAGCGAGATTCCACTAGGCAAGTATGAAAGCTCGCTTGCGTGCACAAGCGAGCTTCCAGTCTTGCATAGGCGAGCCTAGATGCTCGCCCACACGCACAAGCGAGGAGAGAAAGAGAGCAGAGAGGCGAGAGAGAGAAAGGGTGAGAGTGTTTTTTAAGGGAGGGTAAAATAATAATTTAAAAAATAAAAATAATTTAAAAAATTGAAAAATAGATTAGTGGATGAAATTGGTCGATCGAGAAAAGTTTAGACCTACATCTACCCGATTTTATAATTTAAGGGTAGATCTACGATAACTCGAGGGTGGTAAATAAAAATAACCCTAATTATATTTCAAACATCTTCCATTTGATCGATATGATCATGCACTTTTAACACTCTCATTATTCATATAACTTGTATACAATCTTCATGCTCCCATTGTTCATGTAGTATTAATTCGAGATGTTACACTGAACTTTTTTGTAAATCTCGACACTGACTGAATTATTTATTACTCTTATCAAACTCACATGATTTATAAATATTTTAACTAAATTTTTTTTTATAAGAGAACCAATCAACTTATCACTTGTACGAATATAGGTCATTGTCGCTTATTTTGTTTTGTTATGTCCTAAATATAATGGTACTTTATCTTGATGTGTGACTTTTAAACTATTTGCTCCAGTATCAATTATGCTTATTATGTCTTGATTTTCACATTGCATCTGAAGTGTTCTTCTCACCACACCAAGCCCTAATTATAAAAGAAAATGCTTGAGTCAAACTCCATAGGTGACTAATATACTACACGCAATGCACTCAGCCTCCAGTGTTTGTTGAATTATGTATCTTTATTTCTTGCTACCCCAATAAATAGTCGCCCACACTATATAAATAAGCGATATGATCTGAATTTTGTATCGTATATATTCTCATCGAAATCCGCATTTGAATAACTTATAAGCCCAATTGTATTTGCTTCATACATCAATCTCAAATGTACGACGCATTTCATATATCGAAGTATCATATTAATTGTCTCCCAATGCTTACTACGCTTACAACAAAAGCCATATCAAACTTGTACAAAGCCTCACATACCTCAAGTTGTCCATCATTTGTGCATAGGCTTTCTGTAAAGATTTTTACTTTATATTGGAATACTAATTTTTAATAAGTCTTTTTTCCAATCATAAGTGATGGATTACGATTTTTCATCCCAAACCTCTTTAGTATCTTAGTTATATATTATTGATGACCTAAGTTGTTTGTAAGTTTCTATCTTGTATAATTAAAATACCAAATGCATATGATACTTCTTTGATGTCTTTCATCTCAAATTTTTTGCTCAACTTTGTTCACTTAATCAAGCATTGTGGTATCATTTCCAATGAGTAATATATCATCAAGATTTAGTGTTTATATTATAAAACTACTTTCATTATTCTTGATGTACACATAATAATCTAATTTGTTTGATTTTAACATAAATTGCACTATCATCCTATAGAACTTCAAGTAATACTGAGGAGATAACTATTTTAAGCTATAAAATAACTTTTTCACTTTATTATCTTAACCTTCTACCTGAAAATCATCTTGCATATACACTCAATTGTCCGTTGAGAAAATAACATCATATTTGGGACAACTCCATATCTATATATATGCAAATATCGTTAAAATCATCTTAATCAAACAAGCTTAACCACCGGTACTTATTGAGTATACCCTTCGCGATGATTCTGCTTTTTGCTTATCAAGTGAACCATTTGTTTAATATTTTTTGTTTGAAAATATATCTACACTCTATGGATTGCCAACATACTAGCAAATCACGTAGTGCTCGTATTGTGTTTCGATCAATCAAGTTCATTTCATTTTTCATGCAATTGACCATGATTCTAGCTCAAGCGAGGTCATCACTTTATTATATGTAAGAGGATATGTGCAATCATCTATATCAATATTCACTGAGTAACACGATGTCTCGCACTAATACAAAATATAATCATCCAAGTGTGTGGATATCATCTAGGGCCTCTTGATGCCAGTTATACCCAAAGAAATAATAGGTTCATTTACATCAGCCAAGTATATCTCATTATTATGTATTCATCTTTCTTCCACACATGAACGTCTATCCAATTTGTCTTCTTTAGAATCAATTTAACTATTGTTGCTTATAGTCTGAGGGTTAGTGTCATCTTCAACCATGCACTTCTTTCTTTTCAATTATGAAGAAAAGTTGCTTATCGACTTTATAAGACATTTTTCATCGTGAAGGAACATATATCCTTTGAATGTTTCACTATACCCAATAAACATGCTTGTTATTGTCCTAAGTTTAGCTTATCCCTAAGTTGACTTAGAACCAATATGTTCGTCTTATATCCCCAGTTTTGTAGATGTCATAACTTGGGTTTCTTACCATTCCAGATTTATAATGACATTGTTTCTACGGACTTATTGAGAATTATATTTTGTACATAATTCTCGGTTAAAATTTCTTCACCCCAAAATAATTTTGGAAGATCAAGATGGGATAACATACATCTAATTATACTTATGAGTGTTTTATTCTTTTTTTCTGTCACGTCATTCTTTTGTGACGTATAGGGCATAGTAATTTGTCTGTTTATCCCTTACTAAATTTGGTAACTCACAAATATGAGAATTATATTCTCCTCCTTTGTCAATCCTTAAACACTTCCTCATATTATTAAACTTTCTCTTCTACTTTTTTTTCTTATAATCCTTAAGGTTTTGCTTTTCCTTTCTAAGAGATAGACATTAGTAAATCTCGAGTACTCATCAATGAACGTGATGAAATATTATTTACTTGTATATGTACCAATATTTAGAAGGTCACAAATATTAGAATGAACTACTCTAACCATTTCTTTGATATTGTTATTGTAAAAAATTCTTACGAGTCATTTTTCAATCAAACAATGTTCGTAGGGAAATTTTCTTACACGTTTTGTGTTAGATATTAAGTTCATTTTGGCTATTTATTCCATCTGAAAATTACTTGGATGTCTTAATATATCATATAATAAATAATAATCGCATACATAATATAAAGAATATTAATAAATAGCTAGTCGACTTTCATTGGTTGCATCCAAACATGATAAATTATTAACATGAACAAATCTTCTCATGTTCATGACTGTATCATTTCTTCCTATATATAGTTATAAGACCTTTATAGAAGTGGAATTCAAGTTCTTATTTCTTAAAATCAAGTAGAAATATGAGGTTTCATCATATTCGTGGTGTATACAACACATCATGAATTACCATTATGGTTGTCTCTCATATTCAACTTATGTTTTTCAACACCTTCAACATTCATATAGATGTTGTGCCCCATAAAGATTCATCATTCCTCCATCAACTATTCGAACTCAATCAAGTCATCAATTATCTTTGTTGTGTAGCGAATCGCTCCATAATCAATCCATCATTCATCTAGATTGTCATTTGCACCCGATGAAGTCCCTTTTCTATGAACATGTGTTCTGATCTTGTTGGACTCTATTTTGTCACAACTTTTTCAATATGAGATTATTGACTTTAAAATTATCATATTTTTTTGCAAATAAAATAGATTTTGCACTAAAATTATTTTATTGCCTCTTAAATGACTTCTTGTGAGGACCAAGGTTCTTCTGATTGTGTACATCATGAGTCTCTTCTTTTTCTACATTTTCAACCTGAAGACCTTAATCTTTTTTTTTCTTCTAGTCATATAATACTTGGCTAGTTGGCCTAGCAGTTAGCGACCTAAACATCCATTAAATAGTAAAATTGTGACGACCATGTTAAATGTTTGTGACAAACTGTTCAACCATTTTAATTACTTATGGTAGGACTATGCTTATACACAATAAATTTTAATATGCATTCCATCACCTTATGAGTAGTGTATTGTAAAGAAGAACATTCACCTTCACTATGGAGTGATATCATTCATGATATCTTCCTATAGAGCATGTACCATCTTATGGGTCTTGAAACCCTATTGAGATTATCTTCATATATCAAATATGAAGGATTTGAAGCTTTCGTCGTTTCTTCATGATATCTTCCTATAGAGCATGAACCATATTATGGGTCTCAAAAACCTATTGGCCTTGTTTGGTTCAAGAGTTTGATATTCTTGGATTAAGAATAGTGTGTGTTAGAATAATAATATTCTTGTACAATTCCTTTCTTAAGATTAAGATATTTTAGGTAAGTGTTTGGTTGGAATAAGAATAGAAATATTAAACTTATAAATTTATAAAATAATTATAAAATGGTACTTTATAAATATAATAATATATATTATTTATTGCTCTTATAATTTTTATATAATATATAATTAGATTAATATATATATATATATATATATTAATATGATATGTAATTAATTATCAGTATACACTTAATCCGATGTTAATATATTAAATAATATGAAAATAATAAAGAATGAATATAAAATCATTTTAATTATATGTATGAAAAATATATAATCATTTATATCATAAATAATTAACATTTTTAATAATCTAAAATAGTTAATTCATAATTTTGAGTTAAACTTCCTTTTTTAACTATTTAAAAAAAATAGAAGAAGCAACTTGTTTCTTGCAGCTGGAGCACGTTGCTCTCACTTTTACAATTTTCAAGGCATGTGATATCATTTATTGCATTGTCTCCTCTATATTCCTATTCTTGCTTCCATTAGAAATATTTATGAGAATAAAATAGATTAAAATATTATTCCTAACTTTATTCATGTATCAAACAGGGACATTGAGATTATCTCCATATATCAAATATCAAGAATTTGAAGCTTTTGTCATTTGGCTCTCATCCCACTACAACAAAATGGTCATCTAAGGATGCATATTTACTTTAGTAGACATTCACCGACGCTATAAAAAGTGTTCCAGTACTTGGTGTCCCAAAAGATTTTAAGGACGCAAATAAATGCGTCTCTATCTAGTATCGCTAACATTAGGACGTTATAAAATGCATCTTTATTAAGCGTTGATACCTTAAGGACACAAGTTCATGCGTTGTTATTATATATTATTAGCATAAAGACACATTTATATTTGTCGTTATTAAGTGTCCATAATGTAAGGACACTTTTAACAATGTTATAAGTGTCACCAACATAAGAACGCCTCTATATGCGTCCTTAATAAGCGTCGTTAATATTACAACACAAATGCAATGCGTCGTCAACAAGTGTTGTTATTATAAGGATGTTGAATTGTGTCAGCATCAAGCGTCGATAAGTTAAAGATGCTATTCAATATTGTCTTCAAGTGTCCCTATCGTAAGGACATTATTCAATGCGTCATTAAAGTACATCATTATTTTGTAGATAAAAATCATCTTGATAATGTAAGAACACTTAGTTGATAACACATAATTTAAACATTCCAAACTACATGATATACAAGTGTTGCAATCACATACATTTTGCAAAATTAAATGAAAGATTTTCAAATTAAAAGAATATCAATTGGAGTAAACATAAAAATTATTGTATCAGCTTGAAATATATTTATTTGTCACTGAGCATCAAATATTCATAAAATAATAATATAAAAGATTGTCTACATGATAAGATATTTGAACTAGATAAAATGGTTAATAAAAAAATTTTCACGACAACGAAACTTGAGTTTGCATCTTGACAATTGAATTCTTTCATTCATGCCCCTGTTCACATAAAAA
>LTAE01006330.1:0-25680 GCA_001647135.1 Pontederia paniculata
CCCCCCCCCTCTTGGTGCCATCTAGATCCTACATGTCATTGCCGTGACCGAAGCAAATGCTTTCCTCCTTATCTAGGTCACGACCCATAACAAGCCTATCACGACTGTGATCGACACTTTGAATTTTTGCACTTGTCATTCTGACTTCGAATTTGGCCTAGATTCAGTGGCCTTCTCCCGTTGAACCCATGAGTATCCTGGACATACGAAAAGACCAGTTATGTAGACTCTGACCTAGAAAAATAAAAAATAAATGAAATATATACTAAATGGATGCGTATGCTTATAGAATGCTCGAGAAATGACATGAAAATGATATGAAAACATGACTAAATTGATGTGTTCTGAGATTGTTTCCTTTTGGAAAAAAAAAATATAAGTGGTTTCCTTTTGGAAAGTTGATTTCTCCAAAGTCTATGACTCCTTGGACTGGTCATTTATATGGAGTTCCATTCAACGTCAAAGTTTTTCTCTAGCATGGATCTCTTGGATGAAATAATGTGTCTGCATCGCCTCTTTCTCCATCCTTATTAATGGTGGTTCAACTGTCGGTTGGCTCCGACCACAATGGGGTGTGAGATAGGGCTGCCCACTAGCCCTTATGTTTTTTGATCTGACACTAGACACCCTCTCCATATGCACTTTTTAGCCTATGATGCCTGCATCATAAAGGGCTTCTCAGCAACCATTCAAGACCAAGGTACTCTCATCCCATTACTGTGCTGATGATACATTATTTCGTATAGAAGGAGATGAGGTGGCGACACGATGAATCACAATGATAATTGATTATTCTAGGATTTTTTTGGTATAAAGATTGATCACTCAAAGTCCTCTTTCTACCTTTTGGTTTGGAGGTGGAGGTGGCAAATGATGTTTTGAGGAGCTAAGGACAACCATATGCCATCTTCCAATAACATATTTAGGTCTTCCTCGTTCAGACAAAATGTTTCTCGATAGGGATTGGACGCTTGTTGTGTAACAAGTGGAGAAGAGATTACATGGATGGTGCTCACAATTACTTTCAAGGGGAGGAAGATTGATCTTAGTCAAATCAGTTTTTGTCTACTCTACCAATATCTTATATGCCAATTTTTAGGATCCCAAATGGTGTCATTCTTGCATTGACGCTCATTGCAAGAGATTTCTATGGCAGAACAAAACCCATAATAGTCGAGGCACTTATTTGGTTGCATGGGCACACATGTGCAAATCAATATTAAAAAGGGGTCTTGTGATCATATCACTCAGGGGAATATGAATGATTCACTTCTTTCCAAGTGGATCACTCGACTAATGAGACAAGATGATGAGATGTGGTGTTCTATGATAAATGCTTGCTATGGTCATTGACTATCTTGGGAGAAAAGAATGATGCTACCTTATGGGGCTTCTTCGATTTGGAAAGGGATTACACTTGCTTCAACTTTTGACATTCCTACGACCTTTATTCGACCTTCTTTAGATCCAGGCACTGGCTTCAACTTCTGGGGAGGATCATTGGGCTACTACTGAGCCTCTTTCAAAGTCTTGTTCCCTAGAGTATTTGCAATAGGAGAAGATAAATATGCTTGTGTGGCATACTTTTGGTCAGGATCCTTACTCTCAAATGGCATCTAGACCCCTGCTTTTTTTCTCGACTCTATCAGATTAGTGATAGGAAGATTTTCTTTTTTTGTTGGGTCGATTGGATGGCATCGCCCCGACTCCATAAAGATTATGGATATGGAGTGCTGATCAGTTCAAGGTCCTAAATGTTTATAAATTCCTGGCTGCCAATAACCAACTGACATGTGGAGATGCGTACATATTGTCCCTTGCTATGGCATACTCAAATACCAATGAAGATTAAAATATTTGCATGGCTCCTACGAAGGTCTAGATTCTCAACGCGTAACTATGTATAGTTCAAGGGGTAGAAAGTTCTTGTGTGCTATGTGATGCATCGATAGAGAATGTCAACCATCTATATTTTGAATGCTCGGTGGCAAGGGGGTGTGGCACATGTTTGACTGTTAATCATTCTTAGATTTTTGGAGATCCTTCGAATTGGTGGTCACAACTTACAAACGCAGGTCTACATCTCAAAACATCGACGGGGAAGTCTCATTTGCAATCCTATGGTCTATTTGGTTGCAACAATATTTTTTGAGAAGAGAGATGCTATGTAAAAAATATTGAAATAGGAGAAAAGATTTTTTTAGTGGCTGAAGATTAAGGCTAACCCTAAATTGTAATAGCACTTTTATTTATCAATAATAAGAGGAATGGTTATATAGGATAACTATCCTTTGCCCTTTTAAAAAAAATGAACTGATAATGTACTTTTCATCTTATTAAGGGGGAAATAATAAATTTAGTGTATTTGATGATTTATCTATGTGAAGTGGTAATGAAACAATATTATCTCATCAACCTACTTTAATATTTTGTTAGTTGAGTGACTGAAATAGGGACAATATTTTCTGAATTTTAGTAATTCTCGTGAGAAATTCTCTCCCGTTTGGTTAGATCTTTATTGTAGCTGGAATTAAATTTTTTAATCCAATAGATAGTCTTATTGTCTTAATCCATTAGAAATAAGGCTAATCCAAGAAGGAGAGAAAATAACTCTCTCTACTTTTTATTCTTTTCACCATTAATGCGCTGAGCCCCACTGGATGAAAATAAAAGTCGTTTGATTCAAATATGGGGAATAAGACTTTAATCCTGATCTTATTCTCCAACCAAACGAGGTAGGCTCTCGCTTCGAAAAAAATCGAAAATAAGATATAGTAACCCAGCATCCTATTTTGAAGATCAAACCACATAATATTGCTCCCGCTTCGTGAGTCCCAATAGCTTAAAAGTCTTAAATATTAAACTTTATGAACCGTTAGATTAATAATCATACGATAAATCACATCCGTCAGAATTTGATATATATATATATTGATCATAAGGTAACTAAGATTTTTCGTTCTCTTTCCAACCATCACAACTGAACCCTAGAGCTAAGTTCATCCCACCCGTCGTCGCCGTCCTCCGTCGCCGGTGTAGTCCTCCATCTCCGTCGTCGACGCCGTCCTCCGCCTACTATCAGTCATCCACGCTACCGTCAGAAGGTATTTTCCGGCGACTTTCTTCGACAACTCTCTCCCCTCTCTCCGTTCACGCACCCCCTTCCTTGAGAAAGAGAGGGCAGACAGCACCCTCTCCTCCCTCGCCCCCTCTTTCTCAGGGCAGCACCCTATCTTCCTGAGAAAGAGAGGGCTCACAACTCTCTTCCGCACTGCGCCCTCTCTCCCCGAGGAAGGAAGGGCGCGCAGCGCCCTCTCCTCCCTGAGGAAGAGAGGCTGCGAAAGGAGACATCCCTCCTTGTGCAGACAGAGGAGAGGGACATTTCTCCTCTGTTCACAGGGAGAGGGTCTGAACAGAGGATTGCGCCCTCTCCTCTGTGCACTCCTCTCCTCTGTTAACAGAAGAGATGTTCAAGTCCTCTCTGAGAAGAGGAGAGGGCGTGCACAGGGATTGGGGGAGTTGGGTCCCCGCGGGGAGATTCGAGAATCCGCGGGCACGGAGGCGCGAGGCGGGGAATTAAATTAGGGATCCACGGGGATGGAGGCACCAGGCGGGGAATTACATTTCCTTCCAATTCCGCTGGGATTCGGGGTTGGGGGCAGGGTCGGGTTGGCGGAGGCAGGGTGAGGGCCATATTCCTTGCCCCAAACAGGATCGGGTGCCATTGCTAGACTGAAATTGCTTTTTAAAATAGTTGAATTATTTAAACTTTGAAAGACAAAAGTTGAGCAACCTGAAAGATAATTTTGCAAAAAGTAAATGGCATGTTGTAAGTTTAACCCGGCTTCCACAGTTTTATATGTATTTAGTTCCATTCGTTTTTTTTATGAAAAGAAACACTCAAAAGAAAATAAATTTAAGAAAAATATTTTATTTTCATATATTAGGTGTATGATCTAAAGATATAAAAAAATGTCTTGAAAATATAAAACAAAGTGACTTTACAAGAAAAAAGATGACTTCTTATTTTGTAGAGATTCTCATTAATTATTTGTATGAGCTATACTGTTCTCGTATATGTTAAATGCTTGGATTCATATGTTTCAAATGAGATTAATGTTGCTGTCCTTGAAATAATTAGAAGATTGTAAGACCTATCAATGAAAATTACTTGAACAGTGATAAACTAAAAAATAGATGAATGAGACCTGGACATGTAAAAGACAATCAAGTATAAAAGATAGACATGCAGAAGGCAGATGAATATATAATATTACTTTGTTTCATAAAGGAACTCATACATGCAGGAGGATGCTAAGTGAGAGTTTGACATGCTGGAGGCGGCCGAACTCAGTAATGAACTTGCTAATAGTATAGAACCAAACATGCAGAAGGCTGCTGGATATTTAATAATATTTTGTTTCATAAAGGAACTTGATTTTTTTTTCTGAGGAGAAAAAGGATGATTAACCAAAGGTGTTGATCATCCCAGCATTCGTTGAAAATTAGAATTCCGATAGTACATAGTATTTATAGTACTGAAATGAAGTTTATACAATCAATCAAATCATGAATGTCCATTCTTGGGCCAGCTTGCGAGCATGAAAATAACATTTTCGACATACCATCTTCCTCCTGTAAATAGTGTATCATTCTGCTGAAGCCATATTGCCCAAAGAATAGCAAAAACCATTTCCCGCTCCAAAACTCTGTCTCAGAGTTGCACAGATCCATCTGATGCGCGCCAAGTTCCAGACTTCCTGTGCCACCTGGCAGCCAAACTTGTACATGCAGGAAGCTGCCAAGTAAGTTTGACATGCCGGAGGTGGCCAAACTCAGTAGTGAACTTGTTAATAGTATAGATCCAAACATGTAGAAGGCAGCTGGGGATATATGTTAACTAATGTATTAATACTATTTGAATAGTCGCGTTAAGCTGAAATTGGTAAAAACTCCTTAAAGGATCCTGGAAAAAGTTTAAAAGCTAGTGTCTCTCTCTGTAGCTGATTCGAGTACCTTTTGCTATACTGTCAAGTTCTTTTTTCTTTTCTGTTCTCCTGCCTTTTGTAACTGTTGTTTTGTTAACCAACATACAGTTATGGAGTTATTTTACCGAACATGATTTAGGTTTCAAGAAGTCCTACTTCTCTTTGAATTACTTCTCTCTGTTCTTTATTGTGTGGTCTGCAGATTTTAGAGTTTGCAGTAATAAAATGATCTATTGCATACAGGTCTTGACTGCGAAAAGAATTTTCAGGAGTGAATATTACAGTTCAAGATGGTATGAGGTTTCTAATTTCCATCAACAAAATTTGTCTTTTTTTGTATTAGTAATGTTAACAATTCTTCGTATGAGGTTTCTAATTTCCATCAACAAATTTCTCTTTTTTTATATTAGTAATGTTAACAATTCTTAATAAATGTTGTACAAAATGGTGGTCTTCTCTTTGATTTCGTAAAGAAAATGGTGATACATTCTTTATGTGTCTGCTACTGCAGATCAACTTCCCTGCTTATACTATTCTTGAAGTGAACTCTTGTATCCTGCGACCTTTTTTTTTCTGAGGAACTGAATCATTTTCTATAAGTTGCCATTTCTTAAGAATTTGTTTCTGTGGTTTTAGCAGTATCCACAAACATGATCTATATCATTGAAGTTTCAATTTTAATACATTGGAATTTGAAGGAAAACTAGTAACAGGAGGCTACTGCTTGATGGAAATTCTCATTATGGGAAGTTGTGAGCTTTCAGTTCCACAATTGTTTAGATGATATGAAAGATGTCTTTCTCCATAATACAGTATGTTCAAACATTTAATGTTCCTTTCCATTCGTTATGCTTTCTCAAAGTTATGAAGCTTGACATTTTCTCTAGATAGTCAATCTACACATTTTGCTCACAACAAACAGAGTGATTTCTTGTTCATTTCATACTAGTTACATAGATTTTTTATTATATTCAACAATAGAATATATATAATATGTTATCTGTTTACTGTTTCCTGTTCATTTCCTGTGTATATGTTTGCATCCTTTTCCTTCTTAAAAAACCTATATGTTTGTTGGAAAAGATGATATGTAAAATGTTTACCGTTTCCTCTTCATTTCCTGTATTAATTTTGCATCATTTTCCTTAAAGAAACCTATATGCTTGTTGACCTTTGACATTCTCTTCATTATTCTGGATTCATGTTTCTGGATGTGGATATTGTTTATTGCCATCTAACATTAGTTTATTTTTCCTTTTTAGTCAGGGAGGAAGGAGACAGTTTTAGACTTGGCAAAGTTCATTGACAAAGGTGTCCAGGTCAAGTTAACTGGTGGAAGGCAAGGTTTGTTGTAGTGTGTTTGCATATGCCACTTGCTCCATCTTGCAGTCAGTTGGCTGTTTTTGTATAAACAAACTGCAGTTACTCAATCATAATAAAAAGTACAAGATATGTAGATATCAAAAAGAAGGAATTTAAATCATAATCCATGGTTAAATATGTTGATGAAAATATCTGCACTTAGAAATATCTATCACTAGTGGTTGTCATACACTAATACCGTGACCTATAACTTGTAACAAGGGTTTATATAATGTTTTCTTATACTTGGAGCTTGTAAGAAGAACAGACATCAAACAATTAATAAGTCAGTGCAATAATATAATTAACTGATTCATTCAGCCACCGATCATGTTTTGACTTGATGTTTTGGCATCCTTCCTTTATTATTTGTTCCATTTTCTTAAACCTGAAAACTATCCTAATAAGCTTGTCACCATATTGCAAGTCGTAATTATTGTCACACCGAAGGCACCAAAACCATCCATGCAACTATGCATATTAAAATTGAAGTTTTGAGTCTTTGACAAACGGATTTATGCAACTTATGAATTTTTGTTCAGCATAAGTTCCATTGTACTTTGTTTGTAGATATTTATATAAACATTTAATTAACAAATTAGAACGAATGTGCATAAGGTTGTCGAACTTGTAAATCAGACTCGACACAATGGGCCGGAAAACTAGTAAACATAGGATTGTAGCACAGAATGCACGATTCTACTAGTCTTTTGTTTCCATAATAACTTATACGAAATAAAAATATATTGGAAAACATGAAATAGAAAAGAAACATTGTCATTGTATTAAACTTCCAAGTTATTGCATAAAATTCCAAGTTGTACTTAATGCTTATGAATAATAATTGTATATCATTCAAAATATAAGTGCCTATTAATTATTAAATAAATATATAAAAACTATAAATTGAAAATAAAGGTTTATAAGTTTTAAATTATTTTAAAAACATTCAAACTCAAGCTAAATTAAGAAACTAAATAAAGCAATGGATAAATTTTAGGAATGCTTAAATTAGAGTAAATTATACAAACGGTCATTTTAGCTTTCACGCATTCCCACTTTGATCACTAAACTTCACTTTGTAACAAGATAGTTATCTAACTTGAAAATATTTTCACGCGGGGTCATTCTGACCAGTTACAACCGGTTTCCAAGTTAAAATGCTTACGTGGACGATGCCTACACATGTTTCTCTCGTCCATGTCATTAGTACAGGCTACATAGCAAAATATATTAATAAAATAATAAAATTTGAAAAAAAAATGAGCGGGCTGCTGTCCCCTGCCGAAAGAGTTGGGGCGCCCTCGCCGGCGGGGGACGAGGACTCCCTCGTCTTAGGCGACAATGGAGACACAATGCTCATCTCGGATAGAGAGAGGAGGGGGGCAGCGCCCTTCTCCCTCGCCGCCGCCAGGGGGGGCTGCCCCGCTCGCGCGTAGAGAGAGAAAGGAGGGGGGCAGCGGCACCCCTCCCTTCTCCCTCGTCGCTGCGAGAGAGAAGACTGCCCCCCTCACGCGCAGAGAGAGAGAAAGGAGGAGGGTGCTCCTGCCTCCCTCCCCTGTGCCAAGAGAGAGAGGAGGGGGCAGCGGTCTCCTTTCTTCTCTCTCATCGCCGCTGCCCCTCTCCCTTGCGCAGAGAGAGAGAGAGAGAGAGAGAGAGAGAGAGAGAGAGGAGGGGGGCAGTGCTCCCCTCGCACGCAGTGTGTGAAAGGAGGAGGGGGACAATGGCTCCCTCTCTTCTCCCTTGTCGCTGGTGAGGGAGAAGAGAGAGGGGGGGGGGGATGGCTGCCCCCTTCACGGACAGAATGAGAAAGGACTCCGGGAGGCTGCTGCCNAGAGAGAGAGAGAGAGAGAGAGAGAGAGGGTCGTCGGCGATGCTGCCCCCTTCCTCGTCTCCGGCGACGAGGGCGCTCCTTTAGTTTTTTTATATTTTTAAATTTTTTATTAATTTAATTTTGCCACGTAGGATTGATTAGTGATGTGTATAAGAAAATGTATAGATGGAGAAGAGAAATGCATGCGTAGCTGCCACATAAGAAGATAAATGGGAAAATCGGCACGAAAAATTTTCCAAGTGGAATGACCATCCTGTTTCAAAGTGAAGCTTAGTGACCCAGATGGGATAGTGGGTAAAGTTAGATGACCATTTGTGTACTTTAGTCGCTAAAGTTACATAAATTGAAAACTAAAGATTTATACTTTTTTTCAGAACATTTATTCAAGATTCAACCTAAAATAAGAAACTGTTTTAACAATTAACCAATAATTAAAGCACTACATCAATAAATTGATTAAACTATTAAAGAACTCCTGTCCGTACAGGCTCCCCCCTGCCAGTGAGAAGGGGGGCAAGGGGAAATTTACTCGCCAGCCTTTGCAAGCAGGAGCAGGGGGGCAAGGGGAAATTTACTCGCCAGCCTTTGCATGCAGGAGTACTCTGCTTGTGGGTGCCTTTAGGGCTCCCCTCTGCTCGTGAATAGGGAGGCGTGCCAGTAAGAGAAAGAGAGAGAGAGTGAGACACCAGAAGGTTTAGTTGAGATGTTCAAATTCACTGTCCAACATATCATCTTTCCTTATATGTACTTAAGAAAGCCCAAATCCTGTACACCAGGTTCTCCCTCTATAGTAAGGTGTTTGGTTGCATAGTCAGCATTTCCCCTACTTTTGCAGCAACTTCTTTAATGCTTTCGACCCATTAATTTGGTCACTGAAGGAGCAATTCACCAAGGCTTTCCCCTTTTTAAATTTTATAATATGTTTTCAGGAAATTAATTAAAATATGCCAAAAAGACTTTCTATTTAAATTATGGATCATTGACAAATATTGCAATCATACATTTTTATCACTTGTTCTTTCCTACAGAAGCTATCTGACTGTTTTAATCCAATATTCCAGTCACAGGAACCCTGAAGGGTTATGATCAGCTGTTGAACTTGGTTCTTGATGAAGCAATAGAGTTTCTGAGAGGTAAGTTACTTTTTGGACATGCTAACACATCTTTTTGGTCAATATCAGAGATCATGCATTATGGTTAAGATATTGAAAATTCTAATGATTGTTTACCAAACAAAAAGTCTTCATGCCACTTCTAAAAGGATTGAGGTCTACCATCTTCCAAGCAGGAAAAGCTTTCTGAAAATCCCTGTGATGCTATCTGGTTATGGTATATATGTTTCAAGTCCTTGGGTTGTTATATGTTAGGCTTGCAAGCAGACCTCTTTTGTCACTCAACCTTTCAATGGTGTTTTAGATCTTCTGAAACAACTGTTATGAAGAGAAATTGTGGTTATATTTTGAAAGCTCAGTTTTTGGTGGTTGTATGATGCTTTGTTCTTTAATCATATCCACATCATTTATGCACTGATGAGACTAATGTGCCTTTAACTTGATAAGCCTGTTTAGATTATGTTTGCATTATGCGCACTAGTTGTTGAAATAGCTTTCTCATGAAAACATATTGCATTATCATGGAAATTTTCTAACTGGCATGTTTCTTTCAAATATATAATTCTCTATATACTGTTCTAAGCTTCCAATGCATAAAATTTTTTAGTTCAAAATCTAACAGATGCCATTGTATAATCTATTACATATTCAACAAATAACACAATTTGCATTTTGTTATTGCAGATTCTGATACTGTTCTAAGCTTCCAATGCATAAAACTTTTTAGTTCAAAATCCAACAGATGCCATTGTATAATCTATTACATATTCAACAAATAACACAATTTGCATTTGGTTATTGCAGATTCTGATGATCCACTGAAGACTACTGACCAGACTAGGCGCCTTGGCCTAATAGTATGTCCTTGATTATTCTTTTACTTTTCATGTGTTTCGTCATATTTCTAGCCTTCAAATGAGCGTTCCATAGGGTCAAATATAACTTTTTTGAAATTATAGTGGTCCATGAGTGATGGTTCAATAAATTGCTTAAGGAGATATTTTTAGTTGCCTTCCAGGTTATATGTTTTGCTAGTTGTGTGAAGTGAAGAATAAATATTTCTCTTACACAGTCGTCTTCATAAACTAAGATCATTTTCATACAGGTATGCAGGGGAACCGCGGTGATGCTAGTATCACCTACTGATGGAACTGATGAAATTGCAAACCCATTTATCCAGCCTGATGGAGCTTGAGTTGTTTGATCAGCCCTCTTCACTGACAAGCTGATTTCTCGACCTGGCTCTATGCCATGGAATTTCAGCAAAAGCTCAAGGAAGACACTGGAAGTTTAATATTAGATATTTATTGAAGCTAAAAATCTGGTCCAATTTTCTTTTTTTTCTTGGCGTCCTCTGTTACTGTGATGGCTTTTAAGGATCTAATTTCTCTATATTCGATTTTCTACTACGTTATGACGTTGGACAATTTTTATGGTTGCTGATGGGTTCCTTTTCCAAATATTGTGCTGTCTGGTTCTATTGGATTCTGAACTTGATATTTGTTGATGTTCATTGTCGAGACAGCGTAATATATTGCATCAAGGTAGGAGTTGAAAGTTTCCACTAGCAAAAAGTTGTTATAAGGATCTGACTACTGCATATGACGTGTCTATGTCATCTTGCCATATTACAAGGGTGACATGGGAAGGTTCTCTGGATAGCATTTTTGTTCATTACCGTAATTACTTGATTAGTTTTGGTTAATTATAAGTTATTATGTTAATTTTGTGAGATGTACACTTGATATTATGAAATAATTACATCGTTAGCATGTGATTTTTTAGCGTGTTTTTTGAAATAATATATTGATATGCTACAAGAGATGCATGAAACATGGTCTTGATGCATTATAAAGGGGAGGAACTTGTTTTATTTATACTCAAAATATGAAATTGTTGATAGATGTAAATCCATCAATTACCAAAATTGTGGTTTCACAAATAAAGGCAGGTCACAAGATTTACCTCAATGCTCTAACTTTATATTAGTTAAGGCTTGACGACCTTCAGCATATTTAAATTAGCACCAAAAGAATAAACATGTAATATATTAAATTATCATCTTATCTCTGTTAACATAAAACTTCTGGAAGTCGAAGGTAACGAAAAAATTAAAGACTTCATAAATTCCTTTTAAATTTTGATTAGGCTTTTCATTTTCTTTTAGGTTTACAAAAAAAAACTCATATTTCTGTTTTTATTCTTTTAATTATTGCTCGTTTTTCTCGTTTGATGTTTTTTTTTACCATTTGTTTAATTTAAAAGTACACTATAAATTTAAACC
Source organism: Pontederia paniculata (assembly GCA_001647135.1). NCBI lineage: Eukaryota > Viridiplantae > Streptophyta > Magnoliopsida > Commelinales > Pontederiaceae > Pontederia > Pontederia paniculata. Next base: position 11,581 of record LTAE01006330.1, read on the forward strand.
CGGGTAATTTTTTTGTATAATTTAAACTAAACGGTAAAAAAAAATGAGTGAACTGTGTTGATCAAGTATGTGGTAAATTTATTTTATTATTTTCTTCTACTTTTTGCCTTGAGCCTAGTGAACGGTGCTACGGTAAGTCTGTGTTTCTTCTTTCCATGTTAATTAGTATCCTTTAATCAAACTTGAATGTTTTAACAGGATTGTACCGTGAAAGAATAAAACTAGTAGTACCGAGTTCAAACTTTAAGAGAATAATTTTAATCAAAATTTATTTTTCGTATAATGTATCGTCCCTAAAAGTCATTCTCATCACGTGACAAAAATCATTTTTGGAGAAGTTAAATTTCATACATTGCATTGACTATTTTGTTCAAATAATTCGTATAACAGGGCTATAATATAAATGAGAAGAGAAAGGGGCTAGATGATATTAAATGTAAAAGTCTAAAGGTTTAGAAGTCATAAGAAAATAATGTCAAAAGCGAAAGTAAAAAAGTTTCAAAAATTACTACACAAATCTCGTAATCATTTATTACAACTTAAGATCTAAAACATAAAATTAAAAAAGGTCCCTAAGCTCATGTGTAGTGAATAGCCCAAGCACCATCACCGCACATCAACAAGACATCCATCACTGACATGCACCTGAAGGGACAAAATGCAAGGGAGACAGTTCTTTGGCGATCTATGAAGTTCAGATGCGTGATAAATAATGTAATAACAATGAAAATGAACTTCCTATTAGAATAATAGAATATTGGAGAAACAATCATAATGATGTTTGATAATAATAAATCAAATTTTTAATAAGATTCATGAAGACATCATATATCAATGATCATTATCAACACTTTATTTTGTTGTCAATCTAGATGTAGCTTAATGAGCTTTGATAATTCAGTACAATTTGATAGTTCAATGTCATTTGATGGTTTCATATAATTAAATGATTCGATGTACTTAACTAGTTCAATGTGTTCTATGATTCAATAAAATAAAATGATTCAATACGATTCAATGACTCGATATGAGTCAATGTTTCATTGTGGTGCAATGACTTTACTTTATGAACATCGTTCAAATCAATGGGAGTCGTTTTTCAGCTTATTTTGTAACTTTGATTATTAAGAAGAGCTCTTCACTTTTATAAGATACACCATGCAAACAATACAATCTAATGCTAATGGTCAGTGGGGGATCAAGCCACGACAAGTGCCCTCTTTAGGGAAGGTCAAATCACATACCTTTATTGAAGTCCTTATCAATGAATAGTAATAATGAACGACGGTGTATTAGGTATACCATGGTGGCCCTCAATTTTCGTTTGTTATCTTGAAACTTACTTGTTACGTTTAAGTTTGATGAATTAAAGGTCATAAAAGGTAAATAACCCGTTAAATTATGAATAGTAGTATAAAGTAACTTCTGACATAAAGAATCATGTGTAGAACTTTGAAAAGTTAAATAATTAAATTATAGTGTCTACCAACTTCAATAGGGTCTCCCCAAAATGGAAAGTATGATTGTATTGGACATAAACACTTGCAATGGTGTTTATTGAGAGGATTTAAACCCGCCCATATTTACCAATATGGTTGTATCAAGGTTGCCGACAAGTTTTCATTCTGGTCGTATTGGTTGCTATGGTCGTATCGATTTTGAATTCAATGATGAAAGTTTCTTAGCTACATCTTTATCATATCATATTAACGAATACGACTGTATAACAAGTCGAGGGAATTTTGATCCGACCATATTGAACAATACGACCGTATCAAGTCTTCAAACAATGTTTTGGCTCGACTGTGTTGTATAATACGTATTGGACCTAGGGTAGATGCAATATGATTCTAACACAAATGAAAACTAAGGAATAAGACTCCAAAATTGAAATTGGTGCAAGACAAGACACATTTTATAGATTAATGCAAAGATGTCTAATATGAGTACAAACATAGAACGATTACTTCACATTATCACTAATCTCCATGGCTCCTTTCACTACAAGAAAATCTATCATTGCGATAAGAATATGAGTTTAAAATCTCATACAATATCAATATTTTGATCCAACAAAAAATCAAATCCAGTGGTTGGTTCCGTTTAACACACCTTGTTGGGAAATAAAATTGATCTTCACACCTTAGTCTCCTTCGATCCTTAATCCCTTCTTCTCCGATAATCGTACCTTGTGTTTTGACCACTTTCTGCAAGATTTCATATTCAAAAGAGGAAGAGAAGAAGCAAATAAAAAATGGAGACTTACCGAGGGAAGATGGAGAGAGAGAGAGAGAGAGAGAGAGAGAGAGAGAGANAGAGAGAGAGAGAGAGAGAGAGAGAGAGAGAGAGAGATCTTCAGCAAAGTGAAGAAGAGACGAGAGAGGGGAGAATAAGGGGCTTTTTCTATGGGAAGGAGAGAGAATAAGTGGGGAGAGGTTAAGTGAGATAATGACTATAATGGAAAATTAATGGCTATTATTTCTCTGGTTGTTACATTTCAAATTTTATTCTTTTGTTTCTAGGTGTTACATTATCATCCCTTAAAAGAAAATTCGTTCTCGAATTTTGCATGAGTTATATATTTACTGAACAAGTGTGGGAACTCTTTACGCATCTCATACTCAAGTTCTCATGTAGCTCCATTGCCATTGTGAAATTTTTAAGCCACCTTGACTAATGATACTTCCATGGTGTTTTGTTTCTGAACTTTGTATGCTACATTTCAAATTTTATTCTTTTTTTTCTAGGTGTTACATTTCAAATTTTATTCTTTTTTTTCTAGGTGTTACATTATCACCCCTTAAAAGGGTCTATCTGTGTTGGGTATTTTGCATAAGTCAAGTCATCACTCAAGTCTAGTTCCTCAATTATGATAATGTTGGCATCATCGTGTCGGTACTTTTTTACCATGTAAACATGAAATACGTTGTGTACTCATTTATATGATGGATGTAGTGCTAATCTACAAGCTCATTCACCAACCAACTCTAAAATTCTCAAATGACCCTATATATAGAGGACTGAGCTTTCCCCTCTTACTGAATCTCATTACTCCTTTCATAGGAGACACTTTTAGCAATACTTGATCTCCAGTTTTGAAAATCTGCTCTCTACTTGCCTCTATCCACATAACCCTTTTTCTCATCTGAGCAACTTTCATCCTTTTCTTGATTATTTCAACTTTCTCTGTGTATTCTTCTGCTTGTTTCACCAATTCTTCAGTATTGGCTTTTCTTTTTCCCACTTCACACCAATGGGCGGGTGAATGACAAGGTCATCCATACAAGCCGTCAAAAGGTGTCATATCGATACTCGAATGGTAGCTATTGTTATATGCAAACTCAATCAAAGACAAGTGATCGTCGCAGCTACCATGCCAATCTAGTGCACTTGCTTTCAACATGTCTTCTAAGGTTTGAAGGATCCTTTCAGACTGACCATCTATCAGTCGGTGGAAGGCGGTACTATAGTTCAACCTAGTACCGAATGCCTTTTGTAGATTCCTACAAAATCTTGATATAAAATGCGGATCCCTATCCGACACTATGGAAATTAGAATTCCATGGAGTCGGATAACTTTCTTGACGTACAAGTCCATCAAACTCTAACTAATTGCTTCCACTTGATAGGAAGGAAGTGTCGGTCTTTGTTAGCCTATCTGTCATCACCCATATGGCATCATGCACATTTTTGGACCAGGGTAGATTGGACACAAAGTTGATCTTCTCCCATTTCCATTTTGGAACCCTCAATGACTTGAGTAAACTATAAGACCTCTGATATTCAATCTTTACTTGTTGACACGTTAAGCATTTGGAAACATAATCAACAATCTCCATTTTCATATCGTTCCACTAGTAACTACATTACACATCTTTATACACCTTCATACTGCTGAGGTGAATGGAAAATTCCAATTTGTGGTACTCGTCAAGAACCTGTCATCGGAGAGTTGCATCATTAGAAATCCATAGACAATCGTTATACCTAATTCCTTTGTCTACAATCATCTTAAAATCTGTAGGTTCATGCTGACACCTCTAATTAGGGGTGGACACGAGCCGAGCCGAGCTAGGCCAGCACTTAAATAGGCCAGGCCTATTTAAAAATTTTAATAAACGAGCTAGGCCAAAGGCCTATAATAGGCTTACAAATTAAGTTTGGCTTGTCTTATTTATTAAATTCAAGAAGTCTGGCCTAGCTTAATAGCTTATTAAATTATATTTATTAATTATTAAATATATATTAAATTATATTTTAAATTATATTTATAATATTAAAAAGAAAGTATTGTGCACTTTAGCATTGTACATATCTAACACACTAAAATTAATAATAATTTTGAATAAAAATAACTTATTGTGTACCTCTTTCGATATTTATTTGATTTTTTTGAATCAAAATTATTCATAATTTTGGTTCATATGCTAAACACTTATTAAGTTTTCTAATATATATTAATTATATAAGTTGACCTTATAAGCTAACAAGCTAGGCCTAATATAGACGAGCTAAGCCTATTTAAATAAAAAGGCCAAATCTTAGTTTCGAGCCTGACTTATTTATTTAGAAAGGCGAGCCGAGTAAGGTTCAAAATAGGCCAAGCCACGAGCCGTTCACGAATGGCCTGGCTTATTGCCAGCCCTACCTCTAATTATGTGTTGATATTTTTGGTCCACTGATTGGGCTGCGATAATTTAGTAGATAAGGCAATTGAATCTGATGTACCATCCACAATGCTCCCTTACTACCATACTTGGGATTTCATCCACTGATTTCTTCTAGCATCTCATATTTGCATAGCTTCAAATACATCAATTATTCTTCCTATTTTCTACACAATGCATCTGCCACAAAGTTCGCTTTACCCGGGTGGTAATCGATTGTGAACTATGACTCATAGTCCTTTAGGAACTTGAGCCACATACATTGTCTTATATTCAAATATTTTTGCTCAAAGATATATTTTAATCTCTTGTGATCAATAAACACTTCGAATGTTTCACCATACAAATAATGTCTCCAAATCTTCAAAGCAAACACTATGTAGTGTCCATGTTGTCCACAGTCCTTGGCCTTCTTTGTTGAGTGCTGAACAATCTCGAATGTAGTGTCGATGTTGTACACAATGGATGCAAGCACCAATTTTTCTTCAGTACTCACCAACATGAGTGAGCTGATAATCCACACAAGAAAGCCCTATTTTGTTGCTAAGGTTGAGGTTGTCGACGAGGTGGTGGTGGCGGTAGTTGCCTAAGTGGCTAAAATGAATAGCTATTTTCAGGGATAATTTCTTATGTAACAATATAATAAATGAATTACTCTGATATTTTTTACCTGTGGTAGGCATGGGACCTCACGACTTGGATAAGGTCTAGGACGGTTATTGTGACGATTGTCCCTTTTGAACTGCCTACATAGGTTGATTCTGCTCGACAGGCTTAGCATGAGTCTTTCCCTTTATCTTAGGTCATCATTCATTAAAGTCTCGCTCTACGCAAGTGGCTAGCTTCATTGCCTCATCTAGAGTCTTGCAGTTTCCTGATATGGTCTTTGTCACTAAACCAAGGTTCATCCCATAAACAAAGTGATCCACCCTCTTCTTTCCTCCAACCACAATGTGCAATAGCGTTCTAGCTTGATAAACTGAGTATGATACTCAACAACAGTCCTGACATCCTATTTCAGGTGTGGGAATTCTAGTTGCTTTTTCCTATGCTGATAGGTGGGCGAATAGCATGCTTGGAATGTTTTCTTAAAGCTATCCCAAGGAATGTTGTCATTTGTGGCCTGCATATTGCATTATCTTCCACCAATCCGTAGTTGTTTCCTTGAACATGCGAGTAACATAAAGAACCTTACGAGCCTTCGAACATTCCATAGCTTGAAGGTGTGTTCCACGGAATCAATCCATTTCTCCGCCTTGTAGAAGTCATCTACACCGTCATAAGGAGGAGGATGTAGATCTAGGAATGCCTAGGCAGTGTTCCTTGAGGACACTTGTTGTGGTTGTTGTGATGGTGGCAGTTGCTCTATTGGTCACTATGGAATAGGTTGGCTATCTCCAACCTGGTTGCCCTATGGTGAATAATGTCCCCTTTGATGTATATCTTGATGTGATGCTCTATTATTGCAGCCTTGACCTCGTCCACAGACTCGACCATGATTTTGCTGCTCTGGGATGCTTTGGATGACTTGTGCCTCTTCTTGCACCACTGGTGGAGCCCTAGATCCACTGCCGCGCCTTGTTGACATACGTCTAGGTGACATATTCTAACAATAATTCAATGAACAATACAATGCAATGAGTCACAATTGATATTACTTGAAATTTACGATGGCTGGCGTGACGATGGCTCGAGCTTTTTGTATGGACCATTGACACTACACTACTCTAGGACGTTAAGAGAGTCCTAACTTTAGGCTTTGATACCACAAATATAACGCCCCCAAAAGTCATTCTTGCCGCGTGGAAAAGACCATTTTTGAAGGGATTACTCATACATTGCCTTAACTAATATCTTGATTATTTTGGTCAAATAATTCGATATATCAATAGACGCTAATAAACAATATAAATGAAAAGAAAAGAAAAAGGGGGTTAGATTATATTAAATGTAAATGTCTAAGGTTTAGAAGTCATACAAGAATAATGTCAAAAGCGGAAGTCTAAAGGCTGGTTTCAAAAGTTACTACACAAGTCTCATAATCATTTCTTACAACTTAAGATCCAATAGAAAAGGTAAACATGAAATCCAAAAGGGTCCCTAAGCCCATTGCAAGCTAGTAGCCCGAGCATCATCGCAACACACTAACAAGCCATCCATTACTAATTGTACCTACAGGAACCAAACACAAGGGAGGAAATTCTCCCGTGAAGTATAAAGCCCAAATGTATGATAAACAATATAATAACAACGGAAATAAACTTCATGCTAAAACAATAAAATATTGGAGAAACAATTAATCATAATGATATTTGGTAATAATAAATCATCTTTTCAATAAGATTCATGGAGACATCATATATAATGATCATTATCAACACTTTGATTCGTTGTCAAACTAGATGTAGCTTAATGAGCTTCGATAGTTCAACACTATTTGATAGTTCAATGTCGTTCGATGGTTTCATATAATTCAATGATTCGATGTACCACAAATCTCATATCCAATGATAAGAGACATGGTGTATCCTACTTTAATAGGGTACATCTCCATTAATTTTTTTAACCAAAAACTTATTCTTTTGAGTGGTATAACATTCAAGCTTAATTGCCTGGGATGACCACATAAATCATTATGAAATCCTTCTAATAGTTCATAAAGAAAAAAAAGAATTAAAATGGCCGATAACCTGAACATGAATGGATCATACGACATTGAAAAGAGCCAAGTGATTCATGTTAGTGATTATTTCATCTAGGACAAAAACAATAACATGTGGATCTATCCGTGAATGTTTAAACTACTTTCTCTTTGGAGCATATTACACACAATTTTTGAGTCTTAAGCACAAAGATTAGAATTAGTCAATATTGATTTTTTTAGAAGGATTAGTCTATATATTACACCTATATGGTCAAAAGAAGATACTATCTCTAATAATAATATGAAGAAAATAAGAATAAAGAGAACAACAACTGTGAGTCACCAGCCAATAGTATAATAATGATAATAACAATGACAATAATAACAAGGGATGCAAATCATTATAGGTTAGACTAAATGCTGAATTCAAAAGCCAGCCAATAATATGAATTACATGCTTAATGCAAATAAGAATATTGCATTCATCTCTTTAGGTCTTAATCACTAGTGTCCAGATTAATCAAGTTTGAAGTGGGAGTGTTTTGAGGTAAATCTTTTCCATCAATGGAATTCTAGGCTACTAGCTCCCTCCTGTGTCTTTTCACATGGGACTCAAATAACAACCTAAGCCAACCATTGTTGATAGAATCTTGCTGTATTACCCAAGATTTTACTAAAATAGAAAATAATATAAAAATAATAAATTAGGGGTTGAATCATACTATAAAGAGACCCCTAAGAGGAAAGGAGAATACTTTTTTTTTTCAAAAATCCTAGCCGTCAAGAATTTTGTCCTTCTCTCTTTTTCTCCACAAAGAAAAAAAGTATGATCAAAGAACTTAATTTCTCCTATAATTTTCCTCTCTTGCTCTCTCCTAAATCTATACTATGCCCTTAGGAGATAGTGAAGGGAAGGGACTGTATAAAGATCAAAGGATTGAAGACGAGAAGTTAGGGAACGAAGAACACAAGGAGAAAACCCTGGAAACAAGATAACTAGGCGGATCACAACAGATCAGATTTTTTTATAGAATGATTGCATGTTAGGTTTTATTGATTATATGAATGATGTTATGAATGGATTAGCATGATGTTGACTATGACATAGGATCCCCTGTTTAAGCTTATAACATTTTTTGACAATAATACAAAAATTGTGTAGTTAAAATAATAAATCCAAAAGGTTATAATTTCCAAAAATTAACTCGAAATATATTAATGCAATTTAATCTGGAACTAATAAAAAAATATTCAAAATTTTCATATATTCACAAATTTAACTAATATGAAAAAAAAACAATAATTCCTGCAATTAAAATACAAAAAAATTGTCTATCGGACTTCAAAATTTAAATGGCCTTTCTGGTTAAAAATAAGATGAATGGGTCAACATGTATGTTTAATAAATGGACGATCAAGATTAAAAGAAGTTATATCTAACTGAACCTTCGGTTCAGATGGAATAAGAGTTATAATCGTTCGATCTAACTTTGCATATATCAAGCGACTGAGAGTAAATCATGCAATAAACGACTAACACTATAACATAAAAATACATTGCTGATCTACGATTTAGACCATTCTATAAGAGTTATAACACAACTGAGGTTAAATCATGCAACCGACGACTAAGACTATAACATAAAAATAAGTTGTTGATCTACGATTCAAATTGAATATAACGGTTCAGATCTAAACAAGTATGAATCTATGGCTAAGATTAAAAAATCATATATAAGCATAATCTATGGTTACGATCAAGCAGATACACAAATCCTATGATTTGTATTCGGATAAGGTTATAATGGTCAGGATTCATTCTAACATGCACCAACGGTTAAGATTTTTACCAAATCTAAGATCAAGATTATACTATATTTGATCCTATTGTTGCAATCAAATAAAAAATTAACAGATCTAGAAAAAACAATTTTTTTATTAGATGATATAATGGCTACGATTAAATCATATCATCTACGGTCCATACCTATATATATATATATATGGGCATAACTTCTTATAAGATCAATGACTAAGATTGAAAAGGGATAAAATAATCCGATGACGTAGATCAATATCGAGTGGGATGGGGAAGACATTGTTCATTGTCATCCTCGTTGCATACCAGTCACTGGAGTTACCAGGACATGGTCGTCGACAATGATTTCACTTTTGTTTAGCACGTCCAAAGGTGCGGGAGAGTCGCGTAGTGTTTGCGAACTCTGAGCCCTCAATTATGTGGAAGATTGCATGGTTGAATCTCTGTGTCGAAAGCTGCCAATTACCAGAGAAACGTTGCGCGAGTCGTCTCGGTGGCAATTTGACGTTGGCGATTTGCGAGGCCACTTCGGACAACAAAGAATGCCGAGTAAAGTAAGAAGGATTAGAAAGATGAAACACAACGATGCCGATCCAAAAGCAGAGATCGGTGGTTCGCCTATGCTCTGATACCACTGAAGTATGATGAGAGAGAGAGAGAGAGAGAGAGAGAGAGAGAGAGAGAGAGAGAGTTCGTCTGTGCAATTAGGGGCTGCCTCCACATGTCCATTCCTCTTTTATATTCCGTATGCATCACTGCACTTCGCCCCATTGAAACAAATGCAACACCAGTTCTATTACAAACTCCACCTCTATCGCCAACGTTCATGATGCGCTTTGACGTCTACTGGGAGCACATCTCGCGAGACTGCCTTGCATACATTGAATGCTTCTGTTGGCGCGCAACTACCACGGGCGGGTGGCCATGGTGATCACCTCACGGATGTGCGTCGTCAGCTACACCTCGCCCTTCACAAATTCGCCTGCCCATGCTTAAATAATTCGTGGTTCAAGACTCTTCCTCTCCGTCGATGTCTCAATTTTTGCAGATATTATATATATATATTAATTTGTGGTATATTTGTACGTAATTGTTTCACCTTTGTCTATTTATTTTTAATAATTTGAGGCTTCTGTGTTCATATCGATACATAGGAATTAGCAAGACAACTTTCTTGAATGGAAACTTGTCGGAAGATGTATATGCGACAACTTGAAGGGTTTTAAATAAAAGGTCGAAAGAGTAAAGTGTATATGCTCAAAAAATCACTCTATGTCTTAAAGCAATCATCGAGACAATGATATTTAAAGTTCCATGAATGATAGTTTGATTTGCCTTTAGGACAAACAAATTGGATCATTGTGTATACGTCAAAAAAAGTGAGAGCAATTTTATGATATTATCATTGTATTTGGATGATATACTGCTCGTCAGGTGACATAGATGACCAAAAGTCCATGTCGGGATATTGTTTCATTCTAGGTGGTGTAGTCATTTCTTAGGGCAGTAAGAAACAAAGATGTGTGGCGAAGGACACACAAGAGGTTGAGTGTATTGCTTATACTACAACATCCACCTATGAAGTATGGCTCAAGAATTTCCTTTCGAAATTAGGACTCAATTTTTTCAAATGACCATACTGATGTTTTGTGATAATGAAGTCGCCATAAGCTCGATACGCAATTGAGCCAACAATTCAAAAGGATAGCACATTCAGATTGAGTATCACTATATTCAAGATATAATAGATAAAAAGTAAGTGTCAATGACATAATACATACGAGTGATATGTTGTCTAATTCTCTTACAAATGAAATTGCAGTCAGAATTTTTATCAACCATATGTGTAAAGCCCCAACCCAACACGGGTCGTGTCCAGTGAGGACACGGGCCGTGTTAACCAAAACGGGTCGTGTTTGTCAAAAACGGGCTATGTTGCGCTAAATGGGCCGAGCTGATTGTGTTGGTCTTACGAGAAAGCCCAGAGACTAATCACAATTACAACTCTCTAGAAGTAACCCTAATTGATCCTATATAAACCCCTAACACGAAATTAATTCCTTAGAACCCTCATTATTTTCTACTCAATCGCCAGGTAACCTCTCCCCTCTCTTCCCTCCTCCTCTCTCTCTTCTCTTCTTCTCTTTCTCTCTCTCATCCTTAGAGGAATTTTTGGTCTCAGGAATCGCGCCAGAAGTAGGAGACGAAGGTCAAGGACCTACGGATCAAAGAGGAAGCAACAACATGCAGACCGAGGGAAGATAGGGAGGAACAAATTCCAAAGTATGTAATTAGGATCATTAGAATGATTTAATTTTTAGGATTTAACGGATTGTTAATGATGATTAAATAAGATTTTTGCTGGATTAATTATCTATTAATCGGATTTCGACATAAGGGTTTTTCGACTTGATTCGATGAATTAAGTAATGTAAAAGTTGTTAAACTGTAATCGGACACGGGCCGTGTTCCCCCATGACACGACTACATTACCCGTATTGACGTGAGAGACATCAGAGTCGGACCGCATTGGATGGAAACTCAGTCACATCAACCTGAAACCGTCCGCGCTCATTGGAAATGGTCCATGTCCTCTGGCAGGACGACCGCGTCGTCTTTGGCGCGCGTCGTTCCGACCACAACCGGGTTCTCTTTGGACGAAACGGTTTGTTATGGACCGCGTTCACGGAACCCTAATATTGTCACAAAATGGTCGTGTACTATCGGCGGACAAAACGATCTGTGTTTTACTGGCATGGTCCGTGTTGGCGATTTAAAGACAATGCTTATAACGTGTTGTCGAACACGCTTAAACCGGGAACAACACGGGCCGTGTCCGGGATGTATGATGTCATGTATGATTGATTGAATGAATCTGTTTGAGGTAGGATTAGTATCCTTTAATGTGAACCTAGCTTAATAAGTAGTTGAAAGATAAAAGATGTAATTCATTATGACTGAAATGAATATCATGAAGATGAAGGCCCCGGTGCACTAGGGATTCGATCCCTCTTGTTTAGGGACTCATCCCTCCTATTTAAGGGTTTACCCATTCTCCTAGGAACTGAAGATCGAGATCCTTCGGTCACACGGTCGACCGACTCGGGTCCGTGTCAGCACCTGACACCTGCGGTCCAACTCTGACTCCTACTGAGCTCTCGATGGCTACCGCTGCGGTCCAACTCTGACTCCTCCTGAGCTCTCGATGGCTGCCGCTCCTGTGGAACATTTCCGGACGCCCGCTCTTCCACCTGAGTTCCTCGGACGCCCGCTGTGTTAGGGTTTTATGCCCTCCTGATTAATTGATGGTCTAGGGTTGACCTTATGGCTTAGCTAGCCATCCTAGCGCCGGATCGCTGAAATCTTCATGAAATGATAACTGCTCATTACTGATTGAAATAAAAGATGCTACCCAAGATGAATAATGAACTGGACCTAAGTTACTATACAACAGGAGAGTAGGTGTAACTGACATGTCTGTTACTGTTACTAAAAAAGAAAGACTGAAAAGAAATGAGGAAAGCACTGATACGTATTATTGTCTCATATTACATTTATTTTAAAGATAAGAAAGGCAAGGTTTGATCTACACACTTACTGACTCTTGATTCTTATTCCTTTCTACTTGATCTTTACATACTGAGTGTCACAACTCACGGGTAGAACTGCGAATTCAATTCTGCAGGCAATATAAGTACTTGATAGGTGTCGATGGTGTTGATGGTGATGTAGCTCGTGATGGTATGCTTTGCACATGGCATAGGATCCTGGTTGTGTCCTGCTGGTAATTTATTAGAGATAAATATTATTATGAGTCTTTAGAAGTTCATTGGACTTAGTTGTTAATGTCTAGTTTTTATTGAAATTGTGTATCGGATGATTAGTCTTGAAAAAGAATATTTTAATTTATATCATTATTGTTATCTGATATGGGTCAATTGATTAGTCAAAGTAAAGTCACTGATGTATGACGGTAGCGTTCCCGAAGTCATGAGCCAGGTGGCAAGGTCTGATTTTGGGGGCGTTACAGATGGTATCAGAGCCTAACGGGAGACACTTCTTAGCTTTCTCCAAATAGATAGAGTCCATGTGCAAGCATCACGAACAGTCACCGCGCCATTGAGGATATAGGTTAAATCCTAAGGAGGTTATCATGAACTAAATTTATTTTAAGTGATGAGAAAAAAAATTGAATGAATTTCTGGATTTGAACTAGGTTTGATTCCCCGACGAATGATGAATATTGAGGATTAATTATGATGGAAAAGTATGGCATTATCTTGATGAAAAGATATAATATGATTTCTAAGGAGGTTATAAAGAATTTAATGTTTGAGATTTAGGTGATCTCTGAATTTATCTTAAATGATAAGAAGAAGTTTGAAGAAATTTTTGGATTTGAATTAGGATCAATTTTCTTTTGGGAAAGATGAATACTGAGGTTTAGTTAGGATTAAGATTGATATGAAATTGTCCTATTGAATGATATAACATGATTTCTAAGGAGGTTATTTAGGGATAATATTAATGAAGAATGTTTTGAGGATGAAATGCTTATAGGTAGATCTTTTATATGAGTAGATAAAGAGAGATATGGATCTTATAATTTTGGATGATAAAATTATGAAATAGGAATTTGACTATATGATTTTCGATGTTAAACTTGAGGATATGAATTTTATAGAATTTAGATGGATATTCTTTTTGAACTTATGACCATGATTCTGATTGAAAGATTGACTTAGGATCAATAAATTAAATAGTATTTTATGATTAAGATATATGATATGAGGATATTGATATTATTTAGGGATTATTGAATTATCTTAATATTGTTGGATCATATTGGAAGATAGGAAACAAATGTGAAATTTTTGAGGAATATAGATTATATGCTCAAATTTGAGGACAAATTTATTTTTAAGGAGGTTATTATGTAACACCTCAGATTTTTTTAAAATAAATAAAAA
>LTAE01006331.1:0-25677 GCA_001647135.1 Pontederia paniculata
TATATTAAAAGTGCGCTACACGCTCCCTGCCCCATATATATATATATATATATATATATATATATATATATATATGAAAAAATAAATATGTAATGCACTTGTACAATAAGTAACGACACTTTTTTGTACAAATGAACAATGTTCAATTTTTTTACAGAAAGTGTCGTCACTTTCTTGTGCGCTACACGCTCCCATATATATATATATATATATATATATATGTGTTTGTTTTTATTTATTAAAAATGATATGACATCTAGAATAGACATTGAATAATTGATAATTGCCTCAGCAAATCACTTATATCAATAGTAGTAAATTATGTAGAAAACTAAATTAACAAAATAAGTATGTCACTAGAATAGGTCCTAATGGTTTATAATGAACTAAGATATATTTGGGGTTCTATCTGAATCATTTGTACAAATTTACTATCAAGATTTCGCTCAAAATATGTGCCTCATTATAAATATGCTACAACCCGCATATCTCAAATTCTTCATTGTAATTTTTTCAGCATTTATTGTAATGCCCCCTTAAATGACAACCGAAATACCGTCACATACTCCCTAGACACGTGTCCAAAAATATTCCGAGAATGCTACTTACTTAGCTTACATAGAGATTAAAAGAGATATAGACGTACTTTAATGCATACTTAATTATTTTTGGTTGATTTTATTAACCTCAAAGATAAGCATGAGATTGAGAATCTGGCACTTGCATGGGAAGATACCACTTGCCTGGACTCTTATGTTGAAGGCACCTTGCCGTAGAAAAAGGAGAAAGCCACATAGTAGATGGCGATGTGAACATTTGCATTGAAACAACAAGTTTCTTTGTCTTGGAGAATTTACAGCCTCACACAAACCTAAAGGGGTTGTATATTGATGTCTATCATGGCGTTGGATGTAACAGTATGGGCAGTTTTAGCCACCAACACAGATCGTGTTGGAGCACAACACGAACCTTGTTAGAGTTTTTCGTGAGATAGTCCAAGATTATTTTTAAATTTAAATAATAAGGTCAGGATTCAAATTCAAATATTTTAACCAGTTAATTTAAAAAATTAATTGTTAAAATTTATATTAGAGTCTGATTTAAACTGAAAAATTCTAAGTGCACTCCTATAAATAGACATGAGAGAAGAGAAATTTCATTCTTTTGCTCAAGCCATCGTAGCATCCCTTCTATTCTCTCCCACCAGGTCTTAGGTAAGGTTTCTCTCTCCTAAAGTTTTTTGTTCTCTCTCTCTCTCTCTTTCTCTCTTCCCTTCTCTCATTCTAGAACTATGCCCAAATCATAGGAGAATGTGAACGAGATCAGGAACATTAGAGAAGATCAAGAGGACGCAGTTGAAGACTGAAGAATAACCCTATAGGATTCAAAATATAAATAAGCGAATCCCAATAGATAGGTTGATTTGATTTATGAATTGCATGTTAGATTTTATGCTACATAATTATGATCTATTATGATGAAGCTTAGAATGCCTAATGCATGATTAATCGTCTAGATGAAAATATTAATTCGGCCAAGAATTATTTATTATTTTTTCCGCAATTTTTAATGGCTTAATTCATGACACGGCGAAGAAGCACGGACCGTGTCCCCTTCGACGTGGCCCGCGTCCCCTTCGACGCGGGCCGCGTCCATCGGGAGTGTGCTTGACACGTTGGCATGACACGGCGTGTCCACTTTGGGCACAACCTCATTCATCGACACAAACTTATGATGCCAGGACACGGTCTAAGTTCTTTTCTGACACGACCGCACCCTTGGTCGGTCGTCTATTTTGACAAACACAGCCACAAAGAAGCCCGGAAATGACCCGACTGAGTCACAACACGAATCCCATCCGCCCTGGACATGCCCGCATTCTGACCGCATGAAGTCACAACACGGACTATGTCCACCCTAAACACGACACGCATTCTGACTACGTGAAACCCTAGCGCCGCCGTTGATAAACGTGGTCTAATTTTGAATTAAAAATGATTAAATAATAGGTGTAGAATGGCCTATGTCGGCCAAAGAAGAAGACTGGAAAATGGCCCACGTTCCATGAACATGAGGGCATGAAAAGGACGCGTCATAAGAGGTTATTTGATATAATGTAAAGAAGAAAATGGACAATGTCTTTACTCGACACGGCCCACGTCAACCGACAAAATGACCCGTTGACTGAGTGAATTCAGCACCGAACACGGATCGTCCGTGCCCGATACGGCCCGTGTCGACGCTGTTGAAATGTTAATGATGATCGTTTATTTCTAATATTAAGGATTAACTATGTGGACAAGATAAAAGGGCAAACATTCTTCACCTAATTAAATGTTGAAGTCGCCATATATTGATAATGTTTTGGAAGCGTAGTAATGTTAAAGATAGGAATGATAGGGTAGCTGCCACCCAATTTCTATTGTTTGGCTTCTCCCCGCTCCACAACGAAAGGATTTCTCGAGCATCATATATGGTCATGGCTTATGCACCCCATTGACCTATGGCGAGACTTCCAAGACTTATGAGCAATTCAAAGTCACCAAACCAACCCTCAAAATTATTTAAAAGTCACTAATGTGATAAGTAAAAGATAACAATGATAATCACTTGGACTAAATATTGCAATGTATATTGACTTAGAGAAATTATGACTTCTATTGATGATGATTATTGATTGATGAAAGTTATTGATGATTGATGATGATAATTGAAAGATGAAGTATGATGTATTGATGAAAAGTAAGATGATCAATGAAAGTTAAAGAAGAACGATGTGAAGTAATCGATGTTTAGTTATAGTCAAAGCTTACTCGACTATCAGTCATAGCTCAGTCTTGATGCCATTATGTCAAGTTATTATAAAGATGATATGTTAAAGATGATAAGATGAAAGAAAGCATGATGTATTGAAGTATGAAAAGATGATGGAAATAAGCATGCATAAGATGATCATCAAGTTTGAAAGATAAATAAAGAATGAAAGATAATAAAGTATTGAAAAGAAAGGAATCGTTTATCTTTTGATTATATCATTAATTTATTCATGCATTTATTTATCATGTCATGCTTACCTATTGTTGCCGTACATATTGGGCTTCATAGATCATGTGGATATTTCTTTTCTCTTGTATTTGATCCTATAGATGAATAGTATGCGGTTATAGGATGCTGATGGTGCATGCAGCGACTGATGATCGTGGTGACTGATTTTGCATATGTCTAATGGTCCTTAGTGATGGTGTCTCATTTATTCTTTTCTATCCAGTTGTCATTTATCCAGATGTTATAGTCACCTTTTTGTGATATTTTATCTGATGTAAGATTTTCGCATTTCTTTATGAAAAGAATTTGGAGTTTAGAAGTTTTTATTTATTTTCATATTTTATTGACAAAGTCTTATTAGTCAACATTAAAGTCAAAATATAAATGTATGTCATAGCTCTCTCAAGAGGACATTCTGCCACGTGGCGGCATGGGAAAGACCTAGGATAAAAAATTGGGGGGGGGGACAATGGAAGTGAAACATTTTTCGTGGGGTCAGACCCAGGATAAAAAATCGGGAAGGGAGGGAGGGGCAAGCCACTAATAAATAATGAACATGAAAAATAAATCTTATAATTAAAAGCTTTTAAGAACTAAAGTGACTTATAAAAATATCAAAGTACATAACATTATTCTCATATAATATTTCAAAAATAGAACGTCATTCTTTCAATTCACGAAAATCAGCTACAAGTGAATCCATAATAAATTTCTCAGCAATTTCTTTTTCAATATAAACTAGCAAACAATCCGATAAGAAATCGTCTTCAATCTTATTTTGAAGCTTATTTTTAATTATGTTCATCGCCGAAAAAGATCGCTATGTAGTAGCTGCAGAGACTGTGAGAGTAAGAATAAGAGTAATAACTATGCATAACAAAGGGTAGATATCACACTTTTTTGCTTTCATTATCCATTGACATAAATCTGACATAGTTGATAGCTTCTCAAAATTAATAAGTTATCTAATATGATCAAAATATTCAAATTGCATCCTTAATTGCATAATCTCATGCTTAGCAAAATTTGAATGGTATAATTTGTGTACCAACTTACAAATATCACTTTTAGTTGTATTCAAAAAGTGACTTTTTAACGAATAAGTCCCGATGAACACATTCAACCGGGCTTTGATTAAATATCTGGTTAAATTAGTGAAGGTAGTTTGATTCTTATTAGTGATGTCTTTGGCCTCAATTTATTTTTCTTGGTACTAAATCCATGCATCTCGAACTGTTAGAAAAATGGCGACTCGTGATTTTTTTTCTGACAATGGATGACCTATATATGAAAAAAAAGTAGTAATTAACTAAAAAACTTTCACTTGATATTAAAACGAGAGAAACTTACATAAATAAAAAAGAGATTTGAAATGCATAAATTTTTTCGTAACTTTTGCCTCAATTTTACAATATAATCTAAATCAAAAGATCAGCAACTTCTATTTTTTAACCAATTATATCTTATTATATTTTCATTTTAGAATTGATCATATGTATATATGATAATTTTGCATTGTCATGTCAGCAAGAATATTCAATTTGAAGATAGCGTAGAGTTGGAAGTCAGGGTGGGCTTTAAGGTACCTGTAAATTGTTATTTTTTATCCTCCCAATTGAAATCAGAAAGATCTTTGTTATTGGGAACAAGGGTGTGGTGTAGTGTCTCACCCCTCGATTTGAGCATCGAGAGGTCTCGAGTTTGAATCCCACCGTAGAACTTATGTGCCCCTTTATTTTCAGTATTTTCTTTCAAGTATTAGGCCATGGGCCTCCCTTTGTAATCGAAAAAAAAAGAAAGATCTTTGTTATTGAAACGTCGCGAAAAAAAGTAGTGACGTCACAAAAAAATATTTGAGACGGCAATATGTTTTTAATCGGTAGGGGTGTAAGCAAAAAACTGAAAACTTAAAAAACCGATCCGACTCGACATAAAATTTTTAGATTTTTTTAAATACGAAAAAACTTAGATCGATTTTTAAATTTAAAAAAATCAACCGAAAGATCCGATGAAGACCTACATAATTAAATTTTTATTAATATATATATATATATATATATTATAATATTTTGAATACTTTTAACATATAAAAATTATTCAATTAACATATAAGTTTTGTGAATAAATATTAACAAAATTATATAAACAATAAATAATGATATTATTATATTATAACATGTAGTGTTGTAAATTTTTATAATAAAATATTTTTAAAATTATTATAAATAATAAAATTATAAAAATTTAAGAGTCCAAAAAATCATCTGAAAAAATTGATAAAGTTGTTTTATTAGAAAAATCATACCAAAAAAGTAAAAACACTGTTCCACCCGGATTACTTTCACCTCTACTAATTGGTAAGAAACCGTTCAAAATTATGTACGATCTTGATTAGATGTAAAATCCTGTTTGTCGCGAACATTAATGTCAACTATAGATACGATCCGACGGCCAACATTAATGTCAACTATAGTGATCGTGATCCGACGGGTTAATCACGAGACGTCACTAAAGGTGTTTTTAGTGACAGTCTGAGCACATTGACGGAGTCGT
Organism: Pontederia paniculata; assembly: GCA_001647135.1. Taxonomy (NCBI): domain Eukaryota; kingdom Viridiplantae; phylum Streptophyta; class Magnoliopsida; order Commelinales; family Pontederiaceae; genus Pontederia; species Pontederia paniculata. The sequence continues at coordinate 5,599 of LTAE01006331.1, forward strand.
GTCTGAGCACATCGACTCGTCCCGCTCTCTCTCTCCTCGTTGACGCAACTATTTCGCATACAGGAATTGTAGACATACTTCTTTGCTGAGCGGCAATGGCGAGTGTATTGATCTCTTCGATCCTAAAAGCTACCACTGACTGGCTGTCTCTAATTCGGAGCACACCTTCCACCTCGTCAACAACCATTACTGTTGCGGACGATCTTGAGAAGCTGGAGAGGATGCTGGAAAGGATCAAGGCGGTGCTGGTGGACGCTGAGGAGAGGGAGATCGTAGACCAGTCTGTCAAGCGCTGGCTCAAGGAGCTTAAAGACGTGGCCTACGACGCGGAGGATGCGCTGGACGAGTACCAGTATCACGTCTTGCGAGCTCAAGTAGAGAATCGAGCTATCGCAGCAGCAACAACAGCAGAGAATTCTCGGAAGAGGAAGCACGTGGATGGAGAAAAAGAGGTAATACTGCATTTACCTTCCTCTGCTTCTATTTCGGCTACGAGTAAAATTTCAATTCTGAGTAGCATGGCCGATAGGATTAAGAACATCAGGAAGAGATTTAAGGAAATCTCAAAGGATCGAGATCGCCTTCATTTAAAACCAGAGGATGGAAAGAGACGAAGTGATGGCAGTTCCGAGTACCCACAGCCTACCAGTCACATGGTAAATGAACAGGATGTCTATGGAAGGGAAGATGACAGAAAGAAGTTGATCGATTGGTTGTTCTCTGACATGGAGTCCATATTTGAAGTGCTTGCTGTGATTGGCAAGGGAGGGTTGGGGAAAACAACCCTTGCTCAACTGGTTTATAACGATCAAAAGGTCAAGGACTATTTTGAAACAAGGATGTGGATGTGTGTTTCTGATGATTTTAACCTTGTAAGACTCACAAGATCAATGCTAGAGAGTACTACCAAAGATTCATGTAGCTTGTCAGATCAGTTAAGCCCTTTACAGGAATCCCTCCAAGAGGAGTTACAAGGAAAGAGCGTGCTCTTGGTGTTGGATGACGTGTGGAACGAAAATAAGGATCTATGGGAGTCTTTAAGCATTCCCTTTCATGGTGCAAAAATGGTTAGAATAATTGTGACGACCAGGAATGAACCAGTTGCAAAGGTCATGCAGACAACTGATCCTTATTATCTTGGCTACTTGCCCAGGGAACAATGTTGGCATTTGTTCGTGCGTCGTGCATTTTGTGGACGTGTCGTAGAGCTGTTCCCGAACTTGGTGGAAATTGGTTGGAAGATTGTGAACAGGTGTGGTGGATTGCCGCTGTCAGTTAAGTCACTTGGAGGACTTCTGCATAATGAGACGGATGAAGAAAGATGGAAGGATGTGTTACAAAGTAACCTGTGGGAGCTAAGTGAAGAAACTAATATCTTACCAGCTCTTAAACTGAGTTATAATCGCATGCCTAGTCATCTAAAGCCTTGTTTTCTAATCTGTTCCATGTTCCCTAAAAAGCACCTTTTCCGAAAAGACGAACTAGTCGAGTTGTGGGCTGCCCAAGGTTACATCCAAAACAAACTTGGAAAAAGGGTAGAGGAGGTGGGATACAAGGTTTTTAATGAGTTACACCGAAGATCGTTCTTTGATGAGTACCAGGGACTGTCTCCAAGATTCAAGATGCACGATAACATCCATGATCTGGCACAGTATATTTCAGGAAACAAGATTCATCATTTATTTATTAACAATCAATTCGATGACCTTCCATTGGATACTAGAGCACTGAGAACAGTAATATTGCACAGAAGTACTACAAGAATCAAAGATGCAATTCTGCTGACAAAAATACCAGAATGCATTACAAGCTTAAAACATCTACGCTACCTGGAGCTCCATTTCGGATGCTTGAAGATTCGTGAGCAAGTGTTTTCAATGCTAGAGGCAATAGAAAATCTCACCTGCCTCCGGCACCTTGAACTTGAAACCGATGGAATGCTATGTTTACCTGAATCGATAGATCGCCTGTATAACCTGAATATTTTGAAAATATGTTGTCGCCAAATTGACCGACTTCCGACATTGGGTCAGCTTCCATCTCTCAAATACTTTGATCTCTTTATCAACGGCTTCAGAGATGTGGAGCAATGGGAGGTGCTGGTGGGAGAATTTTTTGAGGAGGAGCCCGTAATAAATAATTGTCCGAATCTCGCGTCCATTCTCGCCCTTTTAAATCTGAAAACTTTGACTAGCTTTAATAGTTCCCCGTTACGCCTGTCACTAAGATTTGGAAAGGAGATTCAATTAGAAAGTCTAAGCGGCCGCTTCGAGGTGAGAATTGATGACATATTTGAAATATTGAAAAACTTGTTGAACATCACAAACCTCAGAATAGAAATGCCCGGAAGGTTTCACTATGAATTGAGATTTCAGAGAAATGTCAGAAGTGAGCTTGGTCTGTGGAGTCTCCACAGTGACGTGAGCCTGGTTGTTGTAGATGAAGCTGACAAGAAACTTGCAGCAGATTATGAGATGAACAATCAGATTGTAAAAACGACTTTCCCTCTCTTGGAGAATTTGAAGCCTCACACCGGCCTCGACTGGTTGTATCTTAAAGGTTATGATGGAATGCGATGGCCCAGTTGGATTGGCCATCCCTCCTTCAACAAACTCGCGCAAGTCCATATTTGTCACAGCTGCAATGGCCAACTCCCGACACTTGGTCATCTTCCCTCTCTCAGATGTCTTAGGCTGGATTCGATTTCCAGCTTGAAAATCATCGGTTACGAGTTTAGTCATGACATGAATCTTAATGAGGTGGCTTTTCCTTCTCTAATCTCTCTGGAATTTGAAAACATTCCTGACTGGGAAGAATGGTTTGGGGTGTTGAAGGGTGACTTCCCTCAGCTTCAGGTAGTCACCATGCATGGTTGCCCAGCCCTCTCATCATTGTCGCCCCTGCGAAATATTAATTCACTTGAGGATTTATGCCTAACGGGATGTCATGCACTTGCCCTTTCTGGCCTTAACTCATCGTTAATGCTTTGCCGTAAGAGTAGACATTCCCCCTTCAACAAACTCGGGACAGTTTGCATCGGTTTTTGCAGCAGCGACCAGCTGCCGACATTAGGACAGCTTCCATCTCTTAGAGTTCTTACTCTAACAGCCATCACCCGTTTGAAAATTGTTGGTGGCGAGTTCTGCCGAGGCATCAACTGTTGTAATGAAGTTGCATTTCCATCTTTGACTAAACTGGAATTTGATGATATGCCTGACCGGGAGGAATGGTATGGTCTGCAGGATGGTGGAGACTTCCCGCAGCTTCTGTCGCTCAGCGTACAGAAATGTCCAAAACTCTGGTTCTTCCCTCCAGTGTCGTCCTTGCCACCAAATCTTCGAGTTCATATCAAAGATTGTCCTAGATTACTTATGTAGATCATGTCTTTTGTGTTCCTAGAGCAAAAGGTGGGTTTCCTGTCTTCAATTATGAACATTGTGCTTTTTCTAATTGTTAAAGTTTCTTTTAAAAAAAATTGGTGCAACACGCATATAGGATTTGTATTCTACGAATGTATTCCGTCATATATATTTTTGTTTTTATATTAAAAATGATATGACGCCTAGGACAGGCATTGAATCCTTGATAATTGCATGAGCAAATCACTTATAGTAAAATTCTGTTTGACATGTACTAGCGGTTAATAGCGAATAACGATTAACGACTAGAGGTTAGCGATTAATGGTAACGAGTTAATTATTAAATTTAATAAATATGTTTAACAAATGCAGCATTTGAACCAATCAATAAATGTAAAATGACTAAAAAGGATACAAATAATTATTTGATAAATTACATTAATATATGTATCATAAACTTAATAAATATTTATTTTAACTATTTTAATATTAATAAATAATAATAAAATAAATAGCTGACCAAATAATTTATAAGTTAATAAAAATAATAATAAATAATAAAGTGATCATTTAGTATAAAATAATAAGTGTATCGTACAAATAGTAACTAATTAAAATATTTTGAGGGTATATTTGAAAATAAATTTTAATATGTTTGTCGCTACCCTTGATTTTGGACTATTAAGCGTCTCAAAACAACAACAATTTCATAAAATAAATTAAAAAAATTGATCCTCTAAAAAACAATTTCATAAAATATTTTAGCAAACAACAACAATTATATCAATTTATCCATTCACGATATATATATATATATATATATATATCTACAATATATATATATCAATTTAACAATTTCAAATTTATTGACTAATGGATCGTAATCAATTGCAATTGTCAATTTGACAATGTATCAATAAATAATTTATCAGTATCAATTATCAATGTGTCAATATAATAACTATCAGTTGGCTATTATCATTTGTCCTCAATCTTCGTTATCAATTAATGGAAGAGCTCTCAACAATTTAAGGAACCACCATACTACTTTCATGCAACAATTGGTCAATTTCATGCACACAATGACAACTCATATGGCGGAACTCTTGAGTTCGCTGCACAAGAAGGAAGACTCGTACAATAGGACAATCGTAATTTTGCCACGAACTAGTTACCTAAGATGTCTATCTTTGTAAAATTTAAAGGACATTATAATCATTTAAAATATAATCATGATCATCATATAATAACATAAAACGATAGAAGTTAATAATAATATATTTAACAATTATATCAATAAAATTAGCTTCAATAATAAACTATAGAAACAAAAAGATATACAAAAAAATAATAAACAATCACAAGGATAATCTCACTAGTAACCCGTACCTCATGACCATACATTATGGGTCGCGAATATAAGATTCTATAACGTGGATCTATATCGTTGATATAGAAATTCTCCTATGTACCTTAAGGTTAGCGAAAATTTCTAAGATTGTTCTCGCTTTACACATCTTGTCATCTTGGGGTATGTGAGAACAAAGTTCCAATGGTGCCTTAGAGTGTGTGTGAGTGAGAGTGAGAGAGAGAGAGAGAGAGGTTGTGAAAGGAGAAGAGATGTTGTATCCTATTTGTAAGTAAAGAAAATATGTGATTATGGCTCCTCAAAATAATTGAAATTTGAGAATAACAATTTAATTTTAAGTCAAATGCCTATCTTTTTCCTTAATCATTTCTAACAATTATCTATTTCAACTAAAACACTATCTCCCATTATTTTATCTTTTATCTCTTCTTTTTTCCTTTATCCATATGAGATGTTATATTATAACCTTTTAAAAAAAATTCATCCTCAAAATTTCAAAAATCAAAGGAATACCAAAACACTTGGAACTCTTTAATACCTTCATATACTCAAATATCTTAATACCTTGTGTTTCATCATCCTCGTGCTTCTCGACATCAGTCTACATGTTGAATACACAATCTAATACTAGCTTGGTAGGTCCTTTGTTTCTTTCTTGATTCTATCTATCCTGCATCGGTTTTGGCAATCCTCGACATAGTGTCCTTGCTTAGTTTCCTATGATGGACCCTCTAACATTAAGGACATGACTTTTTGTAATCATTACGTGCTAAGTGTGATCATACTCGATCCCAAACATCCCTCTTGACATTGTCGCATCAATTTATCCTATCGAGCGACCTATATCTTTCCCTAGCCGGTCTTGATCTTGGAACTTGGTTAGTGTCCTACTCTTTTGTGTCTCGAGTCATTTTTCATATTAATTCTCCAGTTCTGACGCGGACTCTTCAGCTTCAAAGTGAAGTTTTATGAATAATGAATTTCATGGTTATATTTTCTTTTTTTATTACACGAATAGTGGGAGTGTCGAAGTTAACTACGTCGATCAAGTGGGAGATGTTATATGATGATCAATGTGGTCATCAGAGTAGCACCTTATACACTCCATTCAACGACATCGGAGATTGTCCATCGATGAGCAATTCTTGCCATCGTGGACGAGATCGACATAGAAGACTCGGTTGATCAAGGCGTGGAATATTACGGGTGAACTAGGTGTTGTAAACACAGTATAAGGGCTCCTTGTTTAGCAATATAAACATTTATTTTGTTGAAAGCCCCGAACGCCTCAAAACCCTTCAGAGAAGTGCCCCAATCTTCACACACTCATTGCCAAAAAAATCTTTTGGATTTAACTTCTTTATTTGATCTCTAGATTTGTTTATGGTCGAATAATAGCCAACTAATTGTGTGACATTATGCATTAATTGCCAATCATATGTTTTCCATTCAATAAATAACACTATTACCTTTGTAGTACAACATTTTATTTGATAATAACATTACATAATAACAAGTTGTATGACTCAAGTCGTTGAGTATCAAAGATAGAATTTTAAATGCTCATTTTATAAACCGAAAAAGAAAATGCTCATGTTATCACATCATAGATATTACACAGAAAAATATTTCCCTTGGTTTCTTCAATAGATGCCTACATAACTAACAAGGGTTTTGAAACAATGCATTCATGAATAGCAGGAGACTTTTCAAATTAGTAAACCAGCCGTGGCTCAAAATCAGCAAAATCAACAGATCCAGAGTCAACAGGGGGCATCAGATAGGCAGCCACAATCTCAGACACCAAAGCAGCAATCAGAGGTATCTTCTTCAAGTTCTTCACAAAAGCAATATCCTGGCTCTCCCCAACAGCAATCAGTTTCTTGTTGATCTCTACCATCCTATCCAACTTTCTCTTGAACTCCGGGTTCTCAACGTCTAAAACAGCTGGGAATATCCTTGCGGTTGTTCGATTAGTCTGAAACAATTGATAAAACACAGTTAAATGCATATAAAACCTTCATATTTGGCGTGGACCCTGAAAAATTGAAATTGCTGCAGTGTTTATATCATACAGAATCTCAACTTGAATATTCTCTGTTAATCAGAGTAAAGCCTTTCTAATTTCTAGTTTCTAGTACTAAGAAAAGAATATGGACCCTCCAGTACCAGGATTACCCTTTGAAACTTCAAACTAGAAGTAAAACTACGGAAGTTTTTGAAACTAATAGAAACTAACATTGAGACGCAGATTCATATCCAATACTTGTTTCAAGTACAACTTCATTATCATATCGAATTCTTATTTCAAGTACAACTTCAATATCTGATAAATTTTAAGATCGACTTCTATTAGGAAGCAAATTGATATTTATTCATGAACTTCTTACGATTCAAACACTAGATGTATGTTTTAACAGTAACTATGGTTTGGAATTCATTGCATCAGCAAGACACCAACATGGTGCATCAAATTATTACATTGGACACTTGAATTAAGATTTAATGAATATGATTCTAGATCTATAATGATCATTGCTCTTTGCTATGTTTATCTTCTTGATTGATGACATCGGAGAGAATCTTTCTCAAGAGAAGATATCATGGTAAACAAAAGTATATCCATCGTATCAACATGTTACTTTAAAAAGTAGCTAATGCATTCATGAACATTTTGCAGTTCCAGGATTTAGCTTAATACTGCTCAGTCAAGTTTATTCTACATACAGTTTCACAAGTCATCTATATCGGGAACCTGTTCTACTACTGGCCCTTATGAATCATGTTCTAATGATTAAAAAATTTCAAAAATGTGATCTAAATAGAAAAGTTATCTTAATTCAAGAAAAAAGCCAGGCTCTATAATATTGTTTTTCTTTAGTAAGGGTTTTGTTAGGTAAGAAATCAGCTAGAGAGTACATTACCTCAATTATGACATGCATGTCAAACTCTTTGGTGTCGAGGCCAATGCCTTCATAGAAGGCTGTGCGTTGACAGTCATTTAGGTACATGGTCACATAGACCTGCAAGCATTCATGGCATACAATGTCATTGTACAAGATCAAGGCCTCAACCGTTTCTTCATAACATCCATCTAACTTGAAACCATTAATTAACAAGCTATGCAAAAAGAATCATATTGTTCTGCAATGAATATGGAGATAATGAAGATTACCGAGAGACAGAAGAAACGGGACCATAACTTGGCCTTCCAATCATTGAGGAACTGTGGTTGAGCCTTCAATAGAGCAGAGAAAAAGTCACCATGCCTGTTCTCATCCTGGCACCAGTTCTCAAAGTATTTGAAGATAGGGTAGAGCTGGAACTCAGGGTTGGCGTTAAGGTGCCTGTAAATCGTTATGTATCTCCAGTATCCAATTTTTTCAGAGAGATACGTAGCATAGAAGATGAACTTCGGCTTGAAGAATGTGTATTTTCTAGCCTTTGTCAGGAAACCCAAATCCAGGGCCAAGTTGAAATCAGAAAGGCCCTTGTTCAGGAATCTGCAGGAGGTGTCAATTGGATATTCAAATTTTTTGCCACAAAAAATATGGTGCACCTCCAAAATTAAGTCTAAATAACAACAACAACAACAATGGTGAACATGAAATGCTGGAATTTATCATTTTTTGCATGAAGACATACCCAGCATGCCTTGCTTCATCTCTAGACATGAGTGAGAAGATCTCAGCCACCACAGGGTTTGTTTTCTGTTCCAGATATAAAAGTAAAGAATATTAAGAATGTAAAGATCCAACTTCAAAATTGGCAAGAAGTGTCATAACAACTAGTTACCATGGATAAGAAACAAATGATATGTCAGAATTCAATTTGGGCAAGTTTATGAGGATTTCATATACTAAGTTTTCACAGAGACGATCACTAATTAACAGTACACATATAGGAAATATTTGCAACCAATCAACATTCTGAAAACTTTAGGATTCAAAACTCTCGTTAACCACTGATAACCTAAACATATAACTAACTGGCAATTCATCAAACAGTCTACAGTATTAAATCAATTCTTCTTCATTCTTAATGAAATTAGCTCAGCTTTACAGAAAAAAAAGGATAAAAACAACTAATAACTCCAGATAAGAAGTACTCCTCACCTTTAGCCTTCTTCCAAGCTCCTTGTACAGCAGGAATCCGGAGAACTCTGCAGTGCAGGAACGCTCCAGGAACTCCACAAAGATCTGCCTGAGAGGCCCCTCGAGCTTGTCAGCAGCCTCCTTGAACTCGGGGTTGCGGACGAAGTGGGTCTGGTTGTAGTCCGTCTTGAACTCGTTGAGCAGCGCCTCGAACTCGGCCTCGTTCAGGTACTTGTTCATCTCCGTGTTGAACAGCTGCTCCATCTCGTCGAAGTCCGTCGTGTAGAACCGCGGGGTCAGCAGCGTCTCCTGTATCTCGGTCTTCCCCTTCGACTTGCCCTTCGGCGGAGTGGCATTGCCGGCGGGGGACTGGGCCGCGGCCAGCACTCGGAAGCAGGCGGNGTGTAGAACCGCGGGGTCAGCAGCGTCTCCTGTATCTCGGTCTTCCCCTTCGACTTGCCCTTCGGCGGAGTGGCATTGCCGGCGGTGGACTGGGCCGCGGCCAGCACTCGGAAGCAGGCGGAGCGCGGCCTCACGGTGGCGAACCGGGCGGCGGGTCTGCTGAACTTGGCAATGGGGCTGACGGGTTTGATCAGGGCGAGCTCAGCGGATGCTGCGGCGGCTGCCATTGTTGCACTCCTCGGAGCTCGGAAGTGTGCTTCAGGGGCCTCGAGAAACCATGGGCGAGGAGTTGAAGTAGGAGTATAATATTGAAGGCTGTGGAGCTCTGGATTTTTCGAGCTTGTTGATTGGATCTCTCATCCACGGGGAATCTATGTTTACTAATAAGGTGATGACACGTGGCGAGATCTATCGATGTTTTCTTTGGATTCACTCTGGATTGTTAAAACTGTTGGCCCTGATGCAAACACCTGTGCATGCAAACACATGGATGGCATGCAGTGTGAGTTTTATTTTATTTTATTTTTTTATTTAGTGATATGATATTTATATATTTTTTTTAAGTTCCAAAGAAATATGAGGCGTGGAGATAAGAATGGGAAATAACTGATTTGGATTGGTTCAAGCATATTGCATTCCTTTGTATGATTGGTTCCAATTCCAGGGAGGAGATGATATTTTTTTGGCATAAAAAATAATTGGTAAGACTTCAGTGAAAAAAATCACACTCTAAAATCATCAAGAGAATTCTATCTTTAACATTTTTAACATTGGGATGAATATCCAAAATAAGTTAATTGCCTTGTGTGGTAAATAAGTGTAGTGCTCATGTGGATATTATATCATTTGTAATGATAGAACAGTTTAGTGGGAGCTTGTACTATAAGGTTATTCGGATAAGGCAAGATATATATGGTTATTTTCTACAAAATAAGGTCTCTGATGCAAATTAATTTTTGAATTGTGGTCTCACAAAAGAAATTCAAGAGGACCAGTCATAAATAGACATGTATAGATCACATGATTGATGTTGCATGTAAGTTCCATGGTGCACACTCATATTTGAACAATGTTGTTGAATGTATTGACATACATGATTTATTTTTGCTCTATGTTGATATAATCAATGGATGAGATTGTTAGAGATGGTTGATAAAAGATAGCAGTTATGATCACATAAGGTAAATGTTCAATATGCATGTATATATGTATTTATATAATTTATATGTTATTTGCTATCATTAATAGGCATATTAATTGAATGATCTCATAAATTATGAGATGTTTATTTATAAGGATGATTTCCTATATTATGCTAAGCAAAATATGAAATCATAATTGACATCTTTCGGTTATAATTTATAAATTGAGGGGTTATGGTCTCAAGAGTCAAGATATAGGGTGAAAAAATTCCTCCTCTCCTGATTCCTGTTACCAAGAAAAGGAAAAGGCAGAAGGTAAAGCTCGGAAAATCAAGAACGGCCAATCTTCTACTTTCAGATTTTCTTTTATCTATCAACTTTATTTTGGAAGTGGTAACTTACAAAGATACTGCTTGGATGATTATTTTCCATCAGCACAACTTTTGTGGTAACTTACAAAGATACTGCTTTGATGATTATTTTCTATCAGCTCAACTTTTTTTGTCTTTATGAAGCAAAACATATTTTTATAGGGGTTAATTGTTATCGAACTTTTGGTAGAGCTTCACTTTGATGTTTCACCCATGATTGTCAACATCTCAATTTAAATCTTATGATTTTATGATCTTAAGAATCTTAATTGATTTTGATCTTAATATAAAAATTTTATGGATGAGATCTTAATTTATATCGTACGATTTTATAATTTTTTATCATACGATCTTAAATAAATATTTTAATTATTTAAGAATAATATTTTATAATTTTGATAATAATAATTAATATAGATGGAATTTAATATATTTTTTTCTTATAAAATATATCAAATTATGATTTATTGAGGTCTAATTCAAAAATTAATTGAAAAAATATATAGTTTATATTAAAATATATTATTTTATTTATTCATAAGATTTTACGGTCTTCGATCGATCTTACCATTTTCGATCTTATAACTCATGAACTTATATAAGATCTTTATCTTGACTACCTCATGCTCTCTTTCATTTTATGTGAGGTTCTTGATGGACATTTTACAAATACAAAAGTTTTACTTTTCGAAAATAAATATCAGTGGTTCACATATTTATTATAATATACATATATTATAATATAATATGATAGGATACATATAAATATCAATAAATTTAATATAAATGTGATATCTAATGGTTAAAGGATAGTATTGTCATTTGGAAAATAAATATACCCATCGAGGTTATAAAGCAAGGTAAAATTAATATCCAAGGAGAGCCAGAGAATTTTATACATAAAAATTCGTGTGAAGGTCTAAAATTATCATCAATATATTTAACATGGTTATTTCTTATTAGCCCAAAATAGCTGCTATCAATTTGGTGTCAATGAACAACAAACTGTCCATCAGATACTTCCAAAAAAAATATTATATGCTTATCAAACAAACGTATTATAATTTCCTTGAGATGATTTCTCAGATTTTTCCAAATAATAAATAGAAAAATGAACTGAAAACTCCAAGGAATAGAACAGAAAATTTTCCGACCGCAAATCTTCCCATCTCGTTAAATGGACGGATTGGATCGACTCATAGTTTCCGCATTCTTCGTCCGATGGGCTCCCACGAACATCCACCGTTCATCGAAATCCAACGCTCAGACGTCGCCGCCTCCGCCGCTTCCTAAATGGCGGGAAATTATCACGACAGGCTTCCGTTTCCATCTCCCGTCTCTCTCCGCCGATGGTGGTCGGAGAAGAAGGCAACGTCTCCTCGTCGGAGACCCGCCGCATCGCGGCGAACTCGCCTCCTTTTTCCCCATCCATCGCCGGAGAACACCCCGCAGTCCGTCGAGCAGTCGTCGCTTCGCCCCCGAATTCTGAGAAGAAGGNTCGTCGGAGACCCGCCGCATCGCGGCGAACTCGCCTCCTTTTTCCCCATCCATCGCCGGAGAACACCCCGCAGTCCGTCGAGCAGTCGTCGCTTCGCCCCCGAATTCTGAGAAGAAGGGTTTCCGGGTTTCCAGTCCAAGAGGAAAGATTTCTGGTCGATTCGGCTTCAAGAACGGGGACATCGTTTGGGCGAAGGCTTTCGCGTACACTTGGTGGCCCGGGAGAGTGGAGACGATCCAAGGTTCGTCCGCTCTGGTGGCGTTTTACGGGTGCGACAGGGTCAAATGGTTTGCGGCCTCCAAAATATTCGATTTTGAGGAGCACTATGCGCGGATGGTGATGATGGTGGGAGTGAAGTTGGCCGATAACATCGCTCTTGCCGTCGAGGAGCTCCAGCGCAGAGCTGTGCTCGGCTTGATGTGCCCTTGCCGGAGTTCTGCTGCGGAAGGTTGTGGATTGAAGGCGGATTGGATCCAGGAAGCAAAGAGTGCATTCGAGATCAGGGACATGCTGTATTTCTTGCTTGATGTAGCAGGTTCCGCTTGGATCGATAAGGAAGAAGTAGTGAGGGCTGCGAAGCTGTCGGAGCAAGTTATAGCATATAGGAAACATGTGTTGATATGTGTAAACAGCGAAGTGGATGATGCGTTTTGTTCTGAGGATTGCCTTCAAATTGTTAGATCCGCGACTGTTTCCTGGTATACTGGTGATTGCAAAATTAGGGATAATTTAAAGGCACAGGTGCAGCTTCGTGGGTTCCGGCAATTTGTTTCAGTCCATCCGAGTTGGGTTTATTGTCAAATCGAGGCACAGAAGGAGAACTTGATTGCTTGTACATATGGAGGTATAATCAAATATCTGTTGTTAAGTTACTGAGAACTCAGCGGCACTAACATTATATAAACCATTCATGTCAAAATGATCTTTTTATTATGGCTAACTTTCAATTGAATCAATTTTGTACATCTATCATGTATAATCAAATTGCTGTAATTGTTTCAAGAATGAATTATTATGTTACAAAATCATTTCAACAGTGGAAAGGCATATAGTCATGATTATTTGACAAATTGATAGAGAATTCAGCTTTTCCTGTTATAACTGGCTTCTCTGCCCCTAAAGTAGAACAAGTATGCCCATCCATGAATAGGGACCCCATCGCTTCAATGGAATATTCTTCTATAACATAAGAGGTAGGGTTGGATAGTGAAGTAGTTACCTTTCGACTTCTCCACCTTAGTCAGACCTATGAAAGAATCTTCTTTGTTCTTTCGTGATTATTTTTTTGGGTGATATGTGTTAGTGTATGCAACGGGGGTGGCTTATGGAATTCTGTTTAGGATGATACAAGAGGGCGGAAAAAGTTCAGTTATTGTTTTAATCTGTATACATCCTGGATTGTGTACATCCTATCGCTGGGGGATGAATATCTGTTGGCAAATTTGATCCATTACCATAAAGTCAGATAGCACATGTCAACTCCAAACTTATCTTGTTTAGTATCAGTAAGGATTCAGATAGATAAGTGCAACTAGAGCGAAATAGAAGTTCCACTTTTATCATTTTGCTTTTATCTTGGCATTGTTACTTTTTCTTCTGACTGCTGTGTGAAAAAAAAGTTATATTGGTATTACGTTCTTGTTGCCGAAGCAAGAAGTATAAGATTTCAGAATATTCACAATTATATCACTCCTTAGAATTGGTCTTTCTAATTCATATATATGACTTGGAATTTTATAAACAGATACCTACAAGGAGATGCATTGGCCTTCACCTCAGAAGGATTTACTACTAGGAGTGTGGAGGGAAACTGATTATTATTTTCAACACCAACAAGATGAAGATTTTGAGGCTCCTAAAGAACAATCTCATGTGGACAGAGAGTTATGCACTGTTAATAGAGCTGATTTTAGTGTCCTAGATATGGATCAAGGCTACATGTCTCCGATGGATTATAAACTAGAAGTTCTAGCTGGTAGCAGTAGGGCATTCTGGGCAGGAAAATTTTGTAATAGTGAAATTATTGACATTCAAAATCCATCTTCTGAGATATCAATAAATATGGGTGATAATGTAATGACACGTGTTGAGGATATCCATTCCATGAGGGTTTCTAATCAAACTGCAGGGAGTGGGACTAGGTCCAAAATAAAGGAGCAACATATGGAGCTTTCCTCTTATGATGGCAATGAATGTCATGGAAATGCAGTGTATTGTTTACTAGGTAATGGGGATTTTGATCAATCACAAGAACAGGTTTCTTATAAGGCAACTACATTAACTAGTGCGAAGAAACAAAAACTGCAACTACAAGATGGAAATTCTGAAGACATTGAACCTGCAACTAATAACCGTGTTGTAGAAACATTGTCTTCAGTGGACAGCTCTCTACTTCAAGCTACATCAATGCCAGACAAGAGATTCATTGTTCACAAACCTAGTAGTTCTTTAACACAATCTCCAAAGGAAAAATTTACATCCAATGTGGAGATGTATTGCAAAGATAATCATGTTGGAACAGAGGATGCTCCAAGCAGCAATGTGAAATTTATGTATAATATAGTGCCTGGAGCTAGGGGATTGGTTGTCTCCCAGCATACTAGTTGTCCTCCAAACAAAAAATTGACGTCCGACATGGAAATGTATTCTATATTTAAAGGTGATGTTGCTGCTAGAGAAGAGGTTGAAACTCCAAGCAACAATGTGAAAAGTATGTCTAGCTTAGCTTCTGTGGAAATAACTTCTCTTGAGGGAGCTACTAAGGAAAGTTCCTGTAAGAAAAGGAGGTGCGATCATCCTGTTTCTGGAGGTTCTTTTAAGTTGAACAAAAAACAGGATCATTGCAGCATGAAACTTTTGAGCTTTGCCTCCGATCAAACTGGTGATAAGATCATTTCTACAAAAGAACTTGAGACTGAGAAGACAATCACGTTGGAAAATGCCAAATATCCAGAGGTTTCTTCAGAAAATGACTCTATTGTTTCTTGTAAAATTAGTAGAGGCAGCCACAGTTTGAAATGTTCTTCTAGCACATTGTTGTCAGAGGATGCAGCTAAATTTCTGGAAAAGAGGAGGCTTGACCGAGCAGTTGATTCTGATACTTCCATGTGGACTAGATTCTATGCCTCACCTCTAGTGAGCACTGCTTCAGGGTCAAGTATCAAAACCTTGAATTCTCCAGGGAATGATAGACACAATGGATCTCCCAAAACATTTTACATGAAATTCCCAAAGGATTTTAATCTTCCTTCAAAAGACGAGCTCCAAAAAAAATTTAGAGTATTTGGTCCACTGGACAACTCAAAAACCAGAGTTTTCTTCTACACAGGTGTTGCTCAGGTGGGTTTTTTCAATAAATCTGATGCCGTTGCTGCATATAGATTTGTGAAGAGGAAAAGCATATTTGGTCACGCCAAAGTCCATTTTTGGTTTGATAATAATGAGAAAAGTGGAAATGCATGCATTGACAAAACAAATTGGGTAAAGGGTGAGAAACATCAATCTCACACATGTCATTGAAACCACACATATCCTTAGACAATTTAAGGATCAGAATAGAAACTTGGATATATTTTGCTGATAACCTTTTTGCGGAAGTCAGAAATTTGGCACCTCATTTTCATTGACTTGATACAGATAATGGTTAGATATGTTCAAAATATTCTGGCAGTGGAGTAATGAAACATCATTAGCACTCTTAATGCCATCTCACTGTATATATTGACGATTCAACTTCCTGTAATTCTTTACTTGTTTAGGGGCAGATGAACTTGAGTATCCTTTCTTACCCCTGCTTATGCTGCCACACATTTTTTGTATCCTCATCCTTTGAGGCTGTCAACTGCCATGAATGAATTGTGGGATAATTTCCACTTATGGTCTTTTAACTTTGACCTAAATATTTTTTTGGTCCTCTAGTTTTTTTTCTTACACTATAGTCCTTCAACTTTGTGTGTTTTTGCACACTTTGTCCTTTTATTAAGTATAACAGATTTATTTTTCATTCTACTAACTTAATACGTTCATTTACATATTTTATGTTATTATTATAATAAAATATGTTACGTTGTCTTTGTGATACGTCGTATGAGACTATAAATAGTATATTTAGGATAGACATTAGATGGAAAACTCAACTTTTATTTGATGTGACGTGTATCAACCGTGATATGTTTTATTATTATAATATTTACGTGAATGAATTCGGAAATATGTTATAACCGATGAAAGAATCAACCTCGCAAACACAAATAAAGTTGGAGGACTAAAGATACAACAAAAAAGTTAGAGGATCCAAAAAGATATAGAAATCAAAGTTGGAGAACCGTTGACATATCTTAAATTTCTGGCTATTTTAATTTCCATTATACTTTTTGGAAGTTCAGGCTGCTACTATGGAGGATCAACTTGAGCCTAATCCAGATGCAAGCTTCACTCATTTATTTGCACAACAATATCTGAATGGATTTAATGGTGATGTACTCGGGTATATCATGTATTTTGTGTAACAAATCATTGAATTTGAGATCTACGATTGAAAAAAAATAAAAAATAATAATCTTAAATAAGATCTACCGTAGATCTTATATCCAACGATTTGTTATACAGAGTATATGATGTACCCGGGTACACTATCATTAAATTCATATCTGAATATGTTGCTTGCAAGTATAGCAAGCTGTTATTGTTGACCATGGTTTGGCAATTATTCATACTGTCTCTCAGCATTTGTACTACTAGCTAGTCTTCTCTCTTCATAATATGAGAGATTCTGTTTTCTTACTCAAAATTCTTCCCAATACAGAAGAGATTGCTGTGCGATTCACCTGAAATACATTTCTTCTTTTGTGTATCCTTGTACGGCAAAAGCAATGCATTGTGACTCTCATTTTCTCTTCTGTAAATATCTATTATTTTTTTTAAAGAAAAAGGATGATTGTGTTGCGGTTGTTCATCCATATATATATAAATCTATAAAAATGTGATGTACAAGTAAGTATTCTCAAAAGAGAACGTCAAAAAAGGTGAGAGAACGGATGGTGAAGAGCCTCCTATCCAAAACTCCACTCCCGCAGAAAAAAAAATAGTGTACAACGACCTCAACCTGATATCTCTCCCCATAAAAAAATAATCCGATTGCGCTGAAGCCAGATGACCCAGGAATTGCTATTATTATTGAGTAAAAGAAATTGCATAGTCATAAACTCACAATATATAGCAATGACTAATTTAATCTGAAAAATCAAATGATAAAATACAAAGTAACTTCTTCCATCAAGACAAATCATCACTAATAAAAACACCAAGGGCAAATAAAACAGTTATTTATCCTGTTTTTTTTTCTATTTTTTATTTTTATGCTTTTATTTTTTCCCCTTAAAAATTGAAATTATTCCACCAAAAAAAATAGATAAATAAATAAAAATAAATAAAATTGAACGTGGCAGCTTAATGGGCCTTGGAGGCTACAAGTTACCACTAACCCGTTATCTTGTTCAACACACTCGAAAAAGGAGACTTATCCTAAAAAATGGCTTCGCTTCAGTAGTAGTTCCACATAGCGAAGGGAAGAGAAGAGAAGAGAAGCTGATGGCTCTCCTTCTTCCTCATCTCTCCTTTGTTCCCTCTCCTTCCTCTTCTCGCCCTGCCGCTGCGCTCCACATTCCATCCACTCTCTGTAAGTATTTGCTATTTTTTGCCGCTGCTGCGACCACATGTTGTTATCTCTTTTTCTGGAATCTTATCTGAACTTGGAATTTGGAAAAGCTCGTTCATTTCATGTTCTTGGACATATATGAACAGTGCCTCCCTAGTAAATAATTCTTCTTGTTGTATGTATGCTCATCTGTGGACAACTCTGTAATTTGACTGTTCTTGTAGGCATTTTTACAAGTTGTTCAAGGCCTTTAAGACTGGTAAACCTCATTATGTTTTTTACTTTCTTTCTTTTCTCCCTCCATAGTTTGTTTGTTCTTAATTTTTTTGTCTTCAGTCATTCTACATTGTTAGATTTATGGTTTTGCTCCAGATGCGATTCCAGGATAGTGAATTGGATTGGTGCCATCTACTTAATTCATGTTGTGACCTATGTCTGCAATGAAAATATTGATGAACTGTATCATGGCTATCAAATTTGAATCTATTTTAACCTTTGAGTATTAGCCAATTTATGAGGATAGTATCAATCTTCATGTTCTGAGATTTGAATGCCGCTTAATACTTACACCTACATATAAACCTCATACAGTTGGCGTTTGAGTATGTAAAATGTTAAGCAGGATCAAAGGCATATTTAATATGATATAGAGCTATTTGAATGCCTCAAGTTTTCAGTTGGCCTTTTTATGGTAAATTAAGCACATTTAGTCATGGATCATGTCTTTCGAGGTTTGCTTGCTCTTCTTGCATTTTTAGACAAGTGGTTCTTATGCTTTTGCAGCATTGAGGTTGCAAGAGAAGCTCGACCTTCATCCAAGGTCATTCAATGGAGTCAAATTTTCAAGACCTTCTGCACATGGGCAGAGAAGGATGATGATTGTTCATGCTTCCTCAGAAACTGATGGAAATGAGGTAAACGAGCCTGGGGCAGCTTCATCAGAAGGCCCAAAAGAGTCTGCGTCAGTGGAAAGTCTTCCTTTGGAGTCGAAGCTAAAGTTGATGGCTGAGCAGAAGCTGAAAATGAAGCTCGCCAAGAAGATAAGGCTTCGGAGGAAGAGGCTTGTTCGTAAGAGGCATTTGAGGAAGAAGGGACGATGGCCACCATCGAAGATGAAGAAGCTAAAGAATGTGTAATTAGGATAATCCCTATGAATCTAGAGGTTCCTTTTCATCCTCCTATGTTTATTGATCAAACATTGTATGAATCTTGTTAAGTTTTACTCCTCCAATTGGAACCTTAATGAAATCAGTATTTGGGTTTTCATTCCGCAATGTACATGGATTGTATCTATCATCCTTATTTTGATCACCTTTATTTCAAAGGATCCTTATCTCTTTCCGGTGCAAGCTAGTGGGCTTGTCCTTTAGAAATGTAGTCCTTTAGTTTTCTTGCTTTAGTTTTCAAAATCTTGGCTTTCGTGTAGTTTTCCACGCTATTTTTTAGATTCCTTTTTGGTTAATACAAATGTAGGGCTACTATAATTTTTGGTCATCCTTTCCTTTCCTCAAAGAAAATGAAAATGGAGTAAGATCGTGAACATATTATACATGTACAAGTTTGTCCAGCTTTTGGGACTGGAGAGGTTCTGAACTCGAGACTTTTATCATGCACAATTGCTTTCGCATTTTCACTTGTCTCATAATGTTATTATAATGTTCGTTGATGTCATATCATGCTTGGTTCATTTTTTTCTCGCTCTATGTTGTCTTTCAATTTTGGCATAATGATGAAGTTTCTTGCTCAGCGTAATGGTCAGCGTAATGGTTTTACTTTGGCTGATACATTATTAGAACATTTGAATAACTAGTTTATAACTAACTACAACGGTTTTTTATTATTGTTTTTCCATTCAAGATGCCTTGTTTCTTAAAGAAAATGGATGAAGATACTATAATGCATCAACATTTTGATAACATGCAACCAAAACGTTACTAGCCATCCTTCCTAAAAAAAACATGCAACTGAAACTTTTTTTTGTTCAGAGACGCTTAAGTATATTTTGATTTCCTATATCGTCTCAATGTTATCACTGCTAAATGACTTTGAAAACGTTGGTTAAAGATGCAAATGAAATTTGATCTCAAGTATAGTCAATTAGTTTGATGTAGCTATAGATGTTTGTGTTAGATTATGTATTAGGACCTGATTTGTTATGTTTATGTTACATATATTTGTATTTATTTAG
>LTAE01006332.1:4540-23248 GCA_001647135.1 Pontederia paniculata
ATATATATATATATTTCTTCTCTTTGTCTTTGCACCTAAAAAATTGTCTCCCCCTGGAACCAATTCAGCAAAGAAATCGTTCTCTTTCGTGACTACATAACATAAATTCATTATTTTTCTATCCAAATCAAACTAAAACAATTTGATTTGGATAGAAAAATAAAAAAAGTATATTATACGAAAAATCCAAATTCTTTTGTGTACTAGATTAAAAAAGCGGCATTATCATAATATAATTATTATTATTTTTATTTTTCCTGCATTTTGTGTTGACACCTCATCTGATGCTCATCCATCATCATATAATAGGAAGAGACATAGATCTAATTCGGGCAAAGTGACACATAAATGTAAGATGCCTCTGCGTGCTTATCAAGATATGATCAATCTTACATAACAAGTAAACAAAATGTTAAAAATGTCACATGAAATTTATCAAAAGGAATAATTTTATTCTGGTGAGGTATGTTGGGCTAGACTATATGAAAAAGTTTCCAATTGGACTATTGAATAGAAAGTTGAAATTTGTGAGTGTTTCAGATATGCATCAAATCTTTGCGCCTTCATGACTTGTGAAATGACATGTTATTGCCATGGTTAACACAACAAATACTTGAAGACTACCATAAGGTGTCACCTACACCCCAACCTCACTCATCCACCATCAATGCACCTCATACCAATATGTGCTATTGGGTTTTCTTTTGCATTTGGTTCTATTTTTACAATTGGTATTAGAGTTGCATTTCCTGAACAAGGTGGTTCTGCATTTCAAACAAGTAGCACCTTTGGCCACAGTGGTAACATGCCCTCATCTCCAACTATTGGATTGGGTCGAATGGTTTCTCGTTTCAATCCCCAGGTCAAGTGATGCTAATGGCACACCATTTTTTTTGGATATTGGATTGATGGAGTTGATTCTAGTGATGCATCAGTTTGATTAGGTTATAAGTGTTTATAAGGCAACTAATTAGCTTTGGTCATATTTTGGATGTGTATTGTTAGGAAATTAGACTCTTTTGGTTGTGTAATGAAAGGTCTTGGTCATATTTTGAGTGTGTATTGTTAGACAATTAAATTCTTTTGATTCTATGATGACAAACATTGATCATATTTTGAATGTGTATTCTTAGGCAAATTGTATCTCTAGTTGACTAAACATTTTGACTTTCTAATGTTAATCAACTTTGATCATATTCTAAAATGAAATTTCATATTAATTATACTTTTTTCTTGTTCAAATGTTTATACATGTATATATTGGAGCATTTATCTATTGTAAATCAGCTTTGGTCATACTGTTGTCCTTATCTATTTTGTACAAATCTAAAAAATATCTTCATGTTCTTCTCATATCTTATTATTGCCTATGAAAAAAGACACATGTTACTTAGCCAAATGATAAAGTTCATAGTATTCAATGTGTAAAGTATCTATCTAGTAAAGTTTTCTTATCAAGATAGTCACTTTAGTCTCTTCTCTTCTTGTGTGTTTTACGAAAACAAGATATGAGGTAAATGAATCTTCATGGCTTTCTTACACAAAAACAATTTTATTCAATTGTCACAAAGTTTATCCATCTCTTTTCAGACATCATATATTCTCTTGCAATTATGCCTTTTATAGTTAGCATAAATTAAAAGGCAAATTGGACTATGTGCTATGTGTTTTTTTATGCAATATATAATGGATGGCATGAATGATTTATTTAATTTGTTATGGCACACACATGAAATAAACAATTTATCAGCTCGTAAACCTGCATGGCCATTATGATTTAGTAGTCAATCACCATTAAACTTTCCACATTCTTGTGGAAAAGCAAAAGCAACTAACACTTTTAAGAATTATGTAGACTTCACACACACACACACACATGCATATATTGGATCTATAACCCATGATTTACCTCACAAATTTTGCTTTTAAGTTTGAGTTAAGATGAGCATAAAGTTGCAATTTATTAACTATAGAATAAAGGATGTATCTACCATTTTTTTCTACCACCTCGTTCCTAAATGTGTAAACACGATTTGTTTTTTCACAAATCTTGCATATGATTATAGAACTTTCTATCATAAACTTTTGACATGATTACAAAAGAAATTCGAAAGAAGTTTTCTAATAGAATATGGAAAACTATTTAAAAAAAAACCATTTGTGCATAACTCTAGCAAAGAAGTAAAAAGAAGATCATTCCTCGATTAGCTCAATGACAACAAGGTGATGAAGATGGAAGAAAAAAAATCAGCAAATAATCAAGCCAAAGAAGGAGCAACGCAAGTACTGTAGTTGCAAGTAGCTGCAGGTGAGAAGAGAGTTTAATTTGGGGCTATTGGTTTTAGGGCAAGATATACATTTGACCATGGGCAAAAATATCTTTCCAAAAAAATATCCAGAAGAATAACCTACATGTTCTCATGTTAACATGAACGCCTACGTAACGTCAATCAAGAACACCAATATATATGTTCTCATTGCATCCAAACATAAATGTATTAGAAAAAAGAAGGATAAAGCCATTGTAAGAACAGTGATCCTATCACTGGAATATGGTGAATGAATTCAAACAGGGGTCAAGGTTGGTAAGAGATTTATGTTTATCTCTCTACTTATTTTTAACGTTTTATCCAATAGATTAGAGAATTATGTTTATGCCATCTTATATGAATGCTTTATTGATTTTCGATGTTAGAGAACGTAAATTTCATGATGTAGTAGCATTTCCATTATAACTGAAGTTCCATGTAGAAGTTTTAGATAGTTTCCAATCCTAAATTGCTTTTAAAACCCATGATGATGAGAATATTTGTAGCTTCTCCTGCAGATCAATACGGACCATGTCACTCTAGACACCGTCTGCATCGATAGACAAGGAAGGAACAACACATGACTTGACACGAGTTGTGTCTGTGTAGGATCATGTTTGTCGATCATCATGCATGTGCCGACATTAAGATGGCCCGCACTGATTAGCTAAGAAAAACTTGCAAATCATTAATGCAGACAGAT
The DNA here is from genome assembly GCA_001647135.1 of Pontederia paniculata. Taxonomy (NCBI): domain Eukaryota; kingdom Viridiplantae; phylum Streptophyta; class Magnoliopsida; order Commelinales; family Pontederiaceae; genus Pontederia; species Pontederia paniculata. Next base: position 7,553 of record LTAE01006332.1, read on the forward strand.
CACCTTGTACATAGACTGCGCCTTGAATCGTTTTCTACCAAACCCGGTCCGAGTTACACTTAGGAAAATTGATGATGACTCGTTACCCGTATCAAACCATGTTCGAGATTAGAGAAATTCTAGAAAGTTTAATGATGAGTTATGAAATGAATCATGTTGAAATATGACACAAAGTGTGCTGACCAACTGAAGTAGAGGACATGAGCAAAATGGACCGTGTCAGAACAAGAAATGGATCATATAGAGATAAGGATGACCGATGCCTAACGAAAATGGACCCTGTTGAGGACTGAAATGAATCATGTGTTGATCAATGCATGACGAAAATGAACTATGTCGCACACTAACATGAATTATCTTCCAAAATATGAATTTTACATATTTTTTTATTCATGATGTTGTTGATGTATGGCATGATTGTTAAGTGAAGATTTAAAAGGTAAAAGATAAATGCTTAAAATAAGTAAGATAAAAAATATAAAAATTATGGGTCTTCAAGTGAATTGATTGTCAAAGGGAGAAAAAGCAAAGGTTAAGAACAAAAGTTGAAGGTAGAGACATGAGGTATAGCAGAAATCAACACAAAGAAATCTCGGGTGGTGAAGGCAAAACACTTACCTATTGTTCCCATTGTACATACCTCTCCACCCTGTTCAACGAATATAGGAATTCCACCAGATGAAAATTTGTGTCCCGCGCATGAGGGCCATCATGGTGATGTACAATCATTAACGAAGAAACATAAAAGTGTCGTGATGTTCTCTTAAAAGATGAAGAACCTTTCATAAGATGAAAGATCAAAGGTGAAATAAGTTAAAAGATAACTTCTAAGAAAAAAACAAAGAAGAAAGAATGAAAGAAAATAAAAAAAAACAAAGATGAAGGAAAGAATGACAAAGAAACAAAGATGAAAGTAAAGAAAATAAAGTATAGAACAAATATGGTTCTAAGCAAAAGGCAAATGCAAGGAAAAAAAAAAGACATGTTGGAAGAAAAGAATGTGATTTATGTTTTTATCTTGTTGTACTTATTTATGTTTTTATTTTGCTACATGCCTTTATATGCAACTATTTTCATTTTACAATAAATTAATTTTTTCAACATGTTCTATTTCTTATTTTATTTTGGTTTACATTATTGAGCCTTACATATTGGGCAATAGCTCATGAGAGATCACCCTTTCGTACATCTAGGTCCTGCTGATATACAAGATTAGAAGATGACGATGGTGGTGTGGATGTCGAGGAGGTTCATGATGCCATAAGAGATTGCATATGGCGTGAACTAAGTCTAATTAGGTATTTTCATGAGTATTTATGTATTATATCATATACTTATATTTTATTATGTTGAGTTTTCAGTTTATGTTGGATAATGTGACTTTAGTCTTTATTTTAATTTTAAGACTTTCGCAAAATAAGAGTTTTATGTTATCATTTCCACACATGTTTACATTATCTTTAGCTACAAAAGGGTCAAAAGTCAAGTCAAAGAAAGAAATTGATGCAAACAAAGATATACATATTTCATGCATCTTATTTAGGACATGTTTTGTAATTTTGATCATTGCATGCATTGATTTTTTTATTTATTTATATTTCTTCAAGTCAATGTTCTACCCTAGTTAGATGTTTATTTTGAAGATTATACACTTCTTAAGGAAAAGGAGCACCCAAAATGAGTTATACACAATTTGAAGTAAAATTCAAATCAAAAGATGATGATATGTGAGAGATAATGCATGATTCCTACTTCAACTAAGAGTTGATTATTATGAAGATTATCAATTAAAATGATTTATAACATTTTCTACTTTAACTGGGAATTGACTCATTAGAAAAAATTCAATTGAAGAAGGACTTTCAACCAGGAATGATTTTTTTTGAAGAATTTGATTAGCAAAATGAGTCAAAACTTAATGGAAAAGACTTCAAATCATTATACAATTCCTTGGGAACTATTAGAAACATATTTCTATTGAATTTGAAGAGTTTTTAAGCTACAAAATTTTTTAAAGAAAAATTGGAAGATTTTATCATCATTCTTCCTAATATGACTTGAAAAAGGACTCCTATCTTATCCTAACCCTTTGGAGATCAAAATGAATCATATTTGAAAAAATTTGGAAGAGTTTTGATGCTCTAAATTTCAGCCTAAAGGAGAGTTACGAATTTAATTAAAAAAAACTTAATTTCTTTCTATTTTGACTTGGGAAGAATTTCAAAATATCTCAACTTTGTAGAGACTTGGAGACCCCTTGGAGCTTGATTACCAATAAATAAAAATGCAGAGGGCCAACATAAATTATCTCTCCTCATAACTTTTTATGCAAATTTTCTGAAGAGCTGTGAAGCCAACTATTAGAGGAGAAGCCTAAGATTCATCTTGAAGACTAGAAGATGACAACACTTAACAAAGATTTTATTTGTCTTCTCGTTCTTATTTCATTAGGCTAGATATATTATGTGCTTAGGGATAGACTATATTGAACCACTATTAGTATTGAATATTTTATACCTCTGCAATTTGTGAACTTGCATCATATTTTGTTTAATATTGTTTAATTGAGTTTTTTCATTGGTTTTAATTGAGAGATGTTTCTAACGAGAATTTCTCTGAATTGATTTCGAATTTAATATTTTAACACATTTATCTAACAGAATGTGAGTCGCGTTTCAATAGAATACATGCCATTTTCGTTCTGCCATTTTTGTTCAGGGTTTCATCTTCGAACGCGGACCGCGTCCACAACCAACACATGCAGTTTTCTTGTAATTTTTCGGCCATTTTTTCGAGATCTTTGGGTGCAAGTCTTTCTGCATTTATTTAATTTGGAACTTTTGGATTGTGAGTTGTTAAGTACTTGATTCGAGACTTAAGAATTCAGGATTTTTCGTTTAATGTATGTTATTTAATTTAATTTGAGATTGATTTGGTTCGGGCTTTCTAAGGTTAATATTAATTGTTATAACATCTGGTTTGGAATCCTATATTTTTAACACAACACTTTCGTCAGGAGAGTTATAGGAATTAATTGGTCATTTTCTTCATGAAATAATAGAGGAGAGATAGAATTTTAATCCCAATCAATTTATCTCTGAGATCATCTTTTTATCTTTTATCTTTTCTTGTCCTTTATTCTTTTCTTTTTCTTTTTTTCTCTTTTCTAAAATTCATTGAATTTTTTTTATCCTAATTTTTAGATAAGGTTTAGAATTTAAACTCATTAGTTCTCGTGGGTTGACACCCTACTCATCATTTTATTACTTGTGCGACCAGTGCACTTGTTAGCATTTTTGCTTTCAAATTTCTCGTATCAAGTTTTTGACATCGTTGCTGAGGATTATTTTGAATTTTATTTCTAAAGAGTTTATCTATTAATTTGAATTTCGTCATTGTTTTAAAAATTTAAAAATCAGATTTTGTGATACGGGCCACGTTAGGATGTGACACAAACCGCATGAGCTCGAAACATGAACCATGTTTTTTCCAAAAATGGTTTTGTGTTCGAATTTGAAACTTCACAACTTCCTCTTTGTGAATTGTTTCAAGAAAAATTCCATACTAATATGAATTCGAAAGCTCTCAAATTTTGAGATAACATGGATTTAGAAGTTGCCAAATTTGAACCTACCATATTTAGACACTATTGAACATGATGATAAAGATGATGCTTTCCTTGCGATTTACAATTATGTTGCATTGAAGAATCTTATATAAAAATTGAGTTGAAGACTTTGGATCAAATTCAACTATTCAATGTGTCAAATTGGGTAGCACAAAGAGTCACCACATGATGAGGCCCAAAGAACTCATGGTTGAAATATTTAATCTAGAAATTCGAAATTAATTAGGATTAAATATTCTGTTTAGAGTCCTGATAGGATTTGGGTTGTTATTTTAGGAAAGAAGTGTCCTTTACTTGTAGGTTAAGTTAGAGTTTTACTCCTGCTCAAAGAGAGTATTTTAGAACCTATAAATACTGATGGTTTGTATTATTTGAACAACAATTTTGAATGAATTAAATTATGGCTTAATTGCTTGTGCTGTGAGGGAACTTCTGCAGCCTATTCTTCGTCAACTTCGACTGTTAATTATAAAGTAAATTTATGATTAAATCTATTGATTTATAATATTGATTGCTTGATTCATTGGTAATCTTAAGGTTGATATTCCATTGTCTGATCTCGCTTTTGATCTCGTTTCTCTTGATTATCATATATTCTTTCAGTCACTCAAGACATTGTTCTTGAGTATCTTATCATTTGGTATCAGAGTCGCATTTTCGATACGAGTTCTAGTTATCTTTTTTTTATTCGGTTTGCCTTCAAATATTCAAAAGAAAAAATCATATTCATCCACCAACATCTAGATCTTGATCTTTTTCTTCCGGTACTTTAGTTGTGATCAGAAAAAAAAAAGAAAAATCACTTATGTAAAAGATCAGAAAAAAATCAGTATGTTATTTTGCAGTTTCTGAAAAAAATATTCGTAAAAAGCAGAAAAAACGATGGAAATAAAAGGAAAATCCAAAAAAATAAAAGCTTTGCCCCTGTAGTGCCTTCAAAAAAAGGAAAAGTAAAGGGGAGAAAAAAATTGATTGAAATAGATTATGTTGATAGAAAGTAAAAAAAAAAAATTCTGAAACATATTGATCTTTTCTGAAGTTCGTTAGCCTTGAACTCTTCTATTGTGAAATCTAATCTTTTTGTTTCCTTTTCTGTTTGGAAATCCTTTCTGAAATCTATTCTACATTCAACCTCAAATTCACTTTTGATCTTGCAATCATATTCATAAATTGATTTGATTTAGTTACTTATCTTGTTTTGACTTGCATTAATTCTTTTAGAACTTGTTGGAAGGTTCAAGAGAGTAAGAAGACTGAGTGGTGAGAGCATTAGAGGGAAAAAGCCAACTTGAGTTGAGATAGATAAGAGTGTCACCACATGAGGTTGTGAGGAAACTTTAGCTAACATATGCAGTTTTCACAATGAGTTATAGAGACAACATGAGATATAATCAAAATAATAAGAATGTCACATATTCAAATTTGTATGATCAAACTCCAAGAGAGGATAATATTCTTCGACAAGCACATAGACGATTCGGAAAGAACGAAGAACTTATGCAGCAGCTGCCACCAAAAAGAACAAACCACCAAAAGAGTAAGAAAGATAGAGTCTCAAGATTGATGACTTCACACTTAGAGTTGGAAGAAAAATTGGATAAAGTGGAGAGCTTGCTAAAATCTTTTTCCAACTCAAGAGTTGTCTAACTAATCATGATGATAATTATTTTGAGGAAAAAGTTAGACCAGAAAAAGAAGCAAGTGAGACTAGAAAAGATGAAAGAGTAAGTTGTTTCATGACAATAGAAATTTTTTTTAATATGATGAACATGTGAGCCAAATATTATGTGATAATGGTGAGGACGATAAACAATACGAGTGCTTTGAGGCCAATAAAAATGAGATTGAGAGTCACAAAAATTATGAGAGCTCGGAAATACCACCTTTTGAGAGCATTGGTGAAAAAAATTTAAGTGTTGAGTGTTATTAGAGTTGTGAAGATGAGAGAGGATTAAATCTCGAGTGTTCAGAAATGCCACATTTTAAGAGTGTTGAGAAAGAAAAAAGAGAGCTCAAAGATTTTCATACTAATACTAATTTGCTCTTGTCTTTGGTTATTAACCCCCCTTTGCAGGTGTTAAGGACTGTTGACCAAGAGAAAACACTTCTGCAGACAACGAGCACACATTTGTGTTTATCTTTTTTCTAATACTCGTTATAGGAGTTGAGTAGTTCTTTAATCTATAAGTTTCTCAATTTTGCAAATGTTCAATTGGTTTCTTCTATTATTCTTGTTAATTATGATACCTTTGATTGATTAATTTTGATTTTTGGATTTCGTGATGAGAATTGTATGAGATCAATTTGCTTGGATTGTCATCCACATCCTACTAAGAAATTGTTTTCATTTGATGTATTTAACATTCTGACTTATGAAGATCAACTTGTTGATTATGGAGATACTTTGAGGTATATGTCACTTAGATATTCAAGTCATCTATTTTCTACCCCTTGAGGTTTTTGGTTTTAAGGAAGCTTTGGGTGTTCAATCGAGTTTGTTGATTATCTTTGATGATTATCATATTTGTCATTTTAGAAGATTAATTTTATGTGATTCTGGATTTTATAAGGTGCATATTGGTTCTTTGTCGTTGAATATACTCATGCTCATTATTTCCCATGGATTTACCATACTTGGTTTTCATAGGAAATTTATCTTTATGTCAATTAAAAATGTTCTAATTTATAATAATCATTTGCATGATTCTTCTGATGATTTAAAATATTTTCTATCTTGTGGGAATTCAGTTGAATGTATTCATGAAGAATTAACGTTGGATACAATTGATTTCCATGATTTTGTTCATGTTGAATCCTTGTTGTTTTGGAGTACATTGCACAATTTGTTTAACAAAATATTAATGCGTAGAGGAAGGCCCCCAAAATGTGTCATTTTATCATGGGCATAGAATCTTTCACCTGGGGGACTGCGAGCTTTCCTACATTATTTTCTAGTGTTATTAAAATCGGACCGGTTGGTTCGACCGATTTAACCGCGAACCGGTCGGTCGTCCGGTTCGATTTTATGTTAAAATCGGATGTGTCTTCGAACCGACTTGAACCGATAAAAATCGAGAGAAACCGAGAAACCGGTGAACTGGGTAAAAACCCGATTCATTTTTAAAATTTAAAATTGAAAAGAAATTGAATTTGGAAAGTTGTGTTATAATCCATTTAATGTTGATTTGTATGATTAATGCAGAATTATGCAATTAATGTAGTAAAAAAAGGAAAGACAAAATAGGAAATGAATAAATAAAATTAGAAAGAAGTAAAAAAGGGTTAATATAGAGAATAAAAGAGGAAAGGCAGACGAAAACGGAATGAAGTTAACATAAAAAGAAAAATAAAATAAAAAATATCAATATCGTGTAACATTTGACTTGAAGAAGTAAAAATAAAAAACAAAAGTGAAATCAGTAATTAAAGAGTGAGATAAAATATAAAAGAAAAAAAGATAGTTAAAGAAGAAAGGAAATTAATTAACTTAAAAAAAGGTAATTAAACATAAAAACAAGAGTTTTATGTGAATTTTATCAATGAAATAAAAAAAATAAAGCTTATTTTGAATTATTCTTTTATAACTATAATTAGTTTTTATTGTTATTTATAATTAATATGTTAATATTAGAGTTTTCTATCTCCTTAGAAAATGTTGTTGTATATTTAAAAAAATATAACATCATTAGTATTATATAACTAATAATAATTATTAAAAGTCATTATTTTAAATAAGCATTAATCTTTTGAAACATAATAAATGATATTTTAGATTAATATCTAACTAATGGTATATTTTGATTAATTTTTAACATATTATATAGTATTAATTGTGTTATATATTTTATATTATTATAAATATTTTTATTTTAATAAAAATCCGGTTCAATGATCGAACCCAATCCGACTGATACAGTCGTGACCTAGTTGGACGTCCGGTTTGATCTCCGATCCGGTTTATGAAAACATTGTTATTTTCTATCTAAGTTTCAATTGCAGGAATCAAGAATTATCAATTCATATTAGTGCAGATTCGATAAGGAATCCTTTTGAAGAGGAGGGGAATTATATGAATACGGAAGCTTTCAAATTTGGAGATAACATGAATTTAGAAGTTGCCAAATTTGAACCTACCATATTTAGACCTGATTGAACAATGATGATCAAGACGATGCTTTCCTTGCGATTTACAATTGTGTTGCAGTGAAGAATCTTATATAAAAACTGGGTTGAAGACTTTGGATTAAATTCAACTATTCAATGTGTCAAATTGGGTAGCACGAAAAGTCACCACATGATGATGCCCAAACAACTCATGGCTGAAATATTTAATCCAGAAATTCAAAATTAATTAGGATCAAATATTCTTTTTAGAGTCCTGATAGGATTTGAGTTATTATTTTAGGAAAGAAATGTCATTTACTTGTAGGCTAAGTTAGGGTTTTACTCTTAGTCAAAGAGAGTCTTTTAGAACCTATAAATACTACTGGTTTGTATTATTTGAACAACAATTTTGAATGAATTAAATTTTGGCTTAATTGCTTGTGTTGTGAGGGAACTCCTGCAGCATGTTCTTCGTCAACTTCGATTGTTAATTACAAGGTAAACTTGTGATTAAATCCATTTATTTGTAATATCGATTGCTTGATTCATTGATAATCTTGAGGTTGATATTTTGCTGCCTGATCTCGCTTTTGATCTCATTTCTCTTGATTATCATATATTGTTCTGGTCACTCAGGCATTATTCTTGAGTATCATATCACATCCTCAATAGCGAAAAAACAAAATCTAATCAATCAATGCCACAAGTTAAAGAGAAGAAAGATACTATGAAACAAGATAAAGTTTGGGGACAATCACAACTCCTGAAGTCTAGCCATCAACTTGAAACTCCAAAAGTAATTCAAACTATCATCAATTCACCTGAACAAAGCACCAACAACTCAGCCCATGAAGGTGTCATAAAAGCCCTTTCGATGAATCCACTCGCCATTTTTACCCAAATGATGAGCACATTGTTGATTAAATTCTCTATATAAGAGAGGAGTATATTCAAAATATGGAGAATCAAATTTTAAAAATCAATCAGTGCAATGTAAAGATAGATGATTCATCAAATTTTCAATAGAATTAGGAAAAATTCCATCCTCAATAGCGAAAAAACAAAAATCTAATCAATCAATGCCATAAGTTGATGAGAAGAAAGATACTATTCAACAAGATAAAGTCCGGGGACAATCACAACTCCTGAAGTCTAGCCATCAACTTGAAAGTCCAAGAGTAATTCAAACTAATCATCAATCACTCATCCCATGAAGATGTAATAGAATCCCTTTTGATGAATCCACTCGCCATGTTAACCCAAATGATGAGCATGTTATTGATTAAATTCTCCAAACAAGAGGATTGCATTCAAAACATGGATAATCAAATTTCAAAAATCAATCAACGTAATGTAAAGATAGATGATGTCATCAAATAATCAACATAGTAAAAAAATCCATCCTCAATAGCGAAACAAAAATAGAAAATCTAATCAATTAAGGTCACAAGTTGAGGAGAAGAAAGATACTATGAAACAAGATAAAGTCCGGGGACAATCATAACTCCTGAAGTCTCGCCATCAACCTGAAACTCCAAAAGTAATTCAAACTATCATCAATACACCTGAACAAAGCACCAACCATCACATGAAGCTGTAATAGAAGCCTTTCGATGAATTCACTCGCCATGTTAACCCAAATGATGGTCATGTTGTTGATTAAATTCTCCATACAAGAGGAGTACATTCAGAACATGGAGAATCAAATTTCAAAAATCAATCAACGCAATATAAAGACAGATGATGTCATCAAATTATCAATAGACTCAAGGGTCAAACTCGAAGATATGTTTGGCCAAGTAATATCTACAATTCAGTAGAAATTCATTGTGCAAGACCAACTTATCCAAAACTTAGAAATCTAGTTGACCTAATTACAGAAGCACAACAAAGTTAATGACAATCTCCCTCCTCCTCCGGAGCCATCTGAGATACAAGAAATCTTTGATATAATGCAGGCTCAAATTCAAACACTAGAAAAAGAAGTTGTTGAATTATCTTTTCAATTGGCCAAGTCTCCTGAGGCAACCATTGCGGAGAATGCAAGAGGCATTGTATGTCCATGTCACCATCAATATTCTTATAGAAGACGATGGAGACTGGGAAGATTTTATCAGCGCATGACATGGATTGTTGTGTGGTGTGTAAATGAGACAATTGAATACATTATAGAGAATGGACAAATTTGAAGGAGGAGCTCACCTTTGGAAAATCCATTAATCACTACGACTTTGTCTCAACCACAACAAGAGGAGAGGAGCACACCACATAAACCATTATTTACATCAACATCAACCTCAATGAAACTCTGGCGAACAAAGAGGCCAAATCTAACACAACTTCAAGTGAAACCAAGCTGTCAAGACAAGGGCAAAGTAGTACTCATTGAACCAGATGGTTAGAGTTTGGAGAAGGTTGGCTCCTTGCCCGTTAGAATTTGTTGAGTCTCATCATAGGGCGGGGCATTCACGATCAAATCATTTGTTCCCGATGAGATTGTTCTTAATTGAAAACATCATTTAGTTCTTTTTGTCTCTTTTCTGCTTAGTTTTTTTCTTTTTCTTTATTTTTAACTTTTTTGAGTCAAGTAAAGTTTTTGGTCTAGGAAATGGCGCTTGTTTCACGTTAATAAGAATTTTGGAAGTGTTCTCATAATTTATTTGTGTAGATTTCATGAAACGGTCCACATCACTAAAATAACCAAACTGTGTCGACCATAACAATCGACACTCCAACAGTTAAATCAACACAAACTACATCGAATAATCAAAATGAAATGTGTCACTACATTAATTTCCATCAATAAGTGGCCGCATCAATCCGTCAATGTCTCGAATGATGCGCCAATACTTCGAGAACAACACGCGTGTCTTTTCGAGTCTTGCAATTCATGCATCGTATTAATGACAATTATTCCTGCTCCCAACTGTCACCAACCAACAGTAGAGGATGTGCAACACAGTCCATGCTCCTCTTTGTCCCAACGCCATTTCGACGATCCGAGCCACGTCAATCCACAACTTGGCTGCGCTTTGCTGTCGGTCCCGATTGTGGCCTATGTTCCTTCTTCGACACTGGCACACCCTGCTTCAAAACAGGTTGCATATCAGCTAGTCTTACGTCAAACATCGCCAACCACACTCTCCCCTCTGCCTCAAGAGCTCGGCCTCATCCCTTCGACAAAATGACCGTGTTCTTCACAACTCCTACCTTTTTCAACACCCAAGCCGCATTCTCTCTCTCCTCCAGCAACAGGAACAACACTGCCCGTGTCGCCCAGTGACATGGATTGTGTCTGACAACAAGGAAAACATGTCGTTTTCTCTGCTAATGCGGCCCATGTTTCTCTCTTTGCACCGACATCTTAAACGATTGTTTTTTAATCTTTTGTGGCCTGTGTCTAAACTTAATGAGGCATCAAACGCGGATCATGACATTCATCATTTCAACTCCAGATCAATTGAAACAAACAACGTCATACTCAAAGCTACCCATGCCTGCACTACAACACTGCTTGTGGTAATGTCGACGCGACTGACTCCATTGGCTCAGCTTGTGCTCCATCAATCACCAAGCTCTACACCAACACCAAGTCAACACGGACCATGTCATAATAAAAAAAAGGCCGTGTTGCTTTACACCATCATCAAGTCTACATGGACCATTTCACATGTGACATGGAAAGTTCCTCCCAGCACGTGATCTATGTCCAAACTCAAAATGGCATGTGTCCTTTCTTCATTTGAAGCATATGACACGACCTATTTTCCTCATGATATGGCCCATGTTCTGCACTGAATTCTTCATCTACATATTCTAAATCAAATCACGACCATCAATCTGACGCACTCCATTGATGCTACTGCTGCAATCCAGTCATATTCTTGTTGCAGTTGACATCATCAAACTTGGGTGAGATTTTTCCTTTCTTCTCATTTTTGTTTTCCTACTAGGTTTGACTTACACTGAGGACAATGTTCAGTTCGAGCTTGGGGGAGATTTCATGCATCATGTTTGATTTACCTATCTTGCATTTCATAGCATATTTCTTCTTTCATTATAGTTTCATTTTATTGCATTGGTAAATAAAATCCATAAAAATTGCATACAATTTTTTTTTTGCAGATTTTCACTAGTTCTTACATTGTAGTTGTTTTTCTTGTGATAATTTAAGACACCTTGTCAATCTATGTAATCCAAAGACTGTTATTTTTATCGACTATCGCCTTAATATAGAGTATTGGAAAAGTAGAAAGTTGCCAAGTAGAACTATGAACTTAGTATTACATTTTCTTTTCCAACTTACTTTTATTTTATTTAGTCTTGATTATAGTGCATTTTTATTGAATGCATTTAAGTAATAGTTGAGCTTATGTATATTTGAAAAAAAAAGAACAAAAATATAAGTGCCAAAGATTTTAAATTGAATTGCATAAAGTTATTGATGAGATACAAAGGTATTATTTGGAACCTTAGTGTATTTGGGCAATTAGATCCGTAGGGAATTCTTGTTTGACGACCTAAGGCCAAGTGGTATGAGATCTATCGATTGAAAGCCTGCTACATGGACCACCTTGTACAATATAGAGAAGCACTTGAGTATTCAAATCATTACTTAGTTTGACATCTTCACTTCAGAATCAGAGATTGTTCAGAAAAGTAAGCTTGAGGGGTGCCTTAACACCTATTGCCTTAAGACCATCTAGTCTGGGAGTCATCAGTCGAAAGCCCGCTACACAAACTTCCTTGTGAATCCCTATTTGGAGACTAGAACTCATATGAAAAAATGACTACGAAAATTTTGAAATACATCATAAAAATATCTTAAGCTCAAGCATTACTTTTTCAATATTAATGCTATTATATGATTGACTCTATTTTTATCTTTTATGGAGCTTGATTTGATGTGTTTGAATATGTTTGAGTTCAGAACTTCTACAAGGATGAGATCTATTGGTATGAGGATAAATACTTTGGCGATAGTCATGTAAGAAAATGGTAGGAGGAAAGTATTGGTTGGTGGGATGGAAGCCATGAAAGATCCTTTTAGGTTCTTGAGGTTTGTCTTAAGTTTTTTCTTGAGAACAAGCAAAGGGTTGAGCCTGAGGGAATTTGATGCAAACAAAAATATACATATTTCACGCATCTCATTTAGGACATCTTTTATAGTTTTGGTCATTGCATGCATCATTTTTTTTGTTTATTTCTTTATAAGTCATTATTCTACCCTAGTTTGATGTTTATTTTGCATATTATACACTTTTTGAGGAAAATGAGCAACCAAAAGGAGTTATACATAATTTAAAGTCAAATTCAACTCAAAAGATGATTATATGTGAGAGATAATGTGTGGTCCCTACTTCAATTAGGAGTAGATTATTATGAAGATTATCGATTAAAAGGATTTCTAGAATTTCCTACTTCAACTAGGAATTGACTCATTTGAGAAAATTCAATAGAAGAAGAACTTCCAATTTTTCCTATTCCAACTAGAAATGACTCTTTTGAAGAATTTGATTAGAAAAAGAAGCCAAAAATTCATGGAAAAGACTTTAAATTATTAAACAAATCCTAGGGAACTATTAAAGACATATTCCTAATGAATTTGAAAGGGTTTTGAAGCTAAAAAAATTCAGCACAAGAGAGAACTACAGATTTGAGAAAAAATGAAAGATTTTATCATTCTTCTCCTTAATATGGCTTGGAAAAGGACTCCTATTTCTCTTTGGGGATAAAAAAAAATATATTTGAGAAGATTTGAAAGAGTTTTGATGCTCTAATTTCAGCTTAAAGGGGAGTTACGAATTTAATTGAAAATTTAATTACTTTCTATTTTGACTAGGGAAGAATTTAAAAATATCTCAACTTTTTGGGAGACTCGGAGACCCCTTGGAGCTCGCTTTCATCTTCGAACGTGGATCATGTCCACAACCAACGTGGGTCGTTTTCCTATATTTTCTCAGTCATTTTTCCGAGATCTTTAGGTGCAAGTCTTTTATGCATTTATCTAATTTGGAACTTGAGGATTGTGGGTTGTTTATTAATTGATTTGAGACTTAACAATTCAGGGTTTATCATTTAATGCATTTAATTTAATTTAATTTGAGATTGATTTGGTTCGGTCTTTCTCAGGTTAATATTAAATTAAAATAATTATGGCATCTAGTTCAAACTTCTATATTTTTAACACAACCATTCCATCACAAGAGTTGCAAGAATTAATTGATTATTTTCTTCATGAAATAGTAGATGAGAGATAGAACTTTAATCACAATTTATTTATCTCTGAGATCATCTTTTATCTTTTCTTTCTTTTATGAAATTCATTGACAATCTTTTATTCTAATTTTTATATAAAGTTTAGAATTTAAAACTCATCAGTCCTCGTGGGTTCGATATTCTACTCATCATTCTATTACTTGTGCGATAGTGCATATTGATAGCATTTTTGCTATCAAATTTCTCGTATAAAAAATGTCAAGTACAAGTAATGTCTCCAAAAGTTGTCTAAATGAGCATTTGGAGCGAGCTTTTAAGGGTGTTATACATAATTATCACATAGATATTAAATTTCTTAATAGAATGAATCATAACATATAAGAGTGTAATACGATGAGGAATCGATACAATATCGATAAGGAATATTATATTGATACCAAGGCCAAACAATAAGGAAATAATCCAAGACTAATCATAAACATTATATCTGTGCAATGAGGCCAAACTATAAGAAATAATCCTAGGAAAATAATAATCATCTTTAGTTTTCATAAAGGCAACACGATGAGGAATAAACCTAATGTCAATATGAATGTTAATCATTTCATTATAAAATACATTAGATCCCCTCTATCTTACTTTTCAATATTTTGTAAACATACAAGACTTTGTCTTTTTCCAATGTAATAATTTGTTTTCAATGCAATGATTTTTTTTCTATGTAATGCTCTAATTTCAATTATGTACTTTGATTTTAATGTATTAGCTTGTCTTATCTTTCACTTATCATTAGTGACTTTGTGGAGGCTTTGAAAGAGAGCGCTCATGAGGTCTTAGACGATTTGCCACTACAACGATTAGTGGTAGTGCACAAATCACGATAGGTGCCGACATAGGGGATGATGCTCGAAAATCATCTTTGTTACATTGGAGGGGAACAATTTGTACAATAGAAACTAATTAACTTATTGCAGTTATGCTACTAGCCCCCAACAATGTAACATTATGACCTTAATTTTTATTGGCTTATCTTTTTTAAACATTTATTTTTATCCAGTATTAGTCCTTAACACATTAAAGGATTTTAAGAACATTCAATATAAAACCAATCTAACGAGGGAAACCTTGAAGCATAATAACTTTACTATAATCAAGTATTTCAATAGTCATAATTACTTATAACATATCAACCATACACATGCCAACAACTAGATGAAATATGGAAAACATGTGGCTTTTATGATGCGGGCTGCGTTGGATTATGACGTGGGTTGTGTTCATGATGCGAATACTTCCTTTATGTTGTGGGTCGTGTTCAATGACATTGTTGAATCTAGGATCCCGAGAATGTTTTGAATGATCACAAATTTGTAAGTGAACTCAATCTGTACTAATGAACTTGTTGAGCTGATTTATGTAACAGGACATATTCAAGTTCAGAATAGTGGTCGACCTGAGTTGAAGGAATGAACGACCAGTGCACGCGTAATTATATCAGAAGAACTACATGTGTGCAGTGGGCGTCCTAAGTATATGAAGCGGTCGACCAGTTTCAGAAGAAGAGACTATGTAATGGAGAGCAGAAGCATAAACGGTCGACCAAAGATATAAAGAGGTCGACCAGTATCAGAGGGAGTGCATATGGAGGAGCTCTGATACATGGAGGGATCAGATGTAGACCGGTCGATCAGAGATGAAGAAATGACGACCGGAGCAAAAGGCTAAACCGAGGAGGTCGCCCGATA
>LTAE01006333.1:0-11650 GCA_001647135.1 Pontederia paniculata
ATATCTCGAAAAAATGGAGATCTGATATTAAATAATAATGTCTTATATTTTGAATTAGCAAATTTGTATCGATATAAAATTTTGTGCACAAGTAAATAGTTCAAAGATGGAACATCCACTGATCATTAGCTCTAATTATAAATGGACAAGACATATGCATGAAACTATATATCATGCTTTGGACCAATATCAGCTTTGTCTATTTGTGACAATATTATTAAATGATGTTTACTTTGGAGGGATATGATTCTCGAATATATTGATGTGTGATTGAAATTGAGAATTCAAATAACAAATCTAATTTAGTTATTTGTCACAAATATCTTTTCTTATAAAATAAGCAAATATTATCAATTAGTGTCGTAAAATTATTTCATAATAAAGAGTAGCAAAAAATAGAATAAAATGATCCAAAAATATTAAATCTGTAGTAACAAAGTGCAATTATTGTATGTTATATGAGATACATAATCGCTTTATACATCTCACAAATTTAATCTATATATATTATTCATATGCAATTGAGTAACTAAAATGATTCATAATATACATCATTGGTATTAGAGTTTAAGCATATTTTATGTTGGGAATCTATAAATTAATTAACACTTGATATATTACTAAAAATATTAGAGAATCTAATCAAGAATTTGAATTTGTTAAAGTGGTAAGTAATATATTTTCGTTCAATTAAAAGGTCTCAAAAATTTAATTCCTAATGTATATAAAAAAAATGTATTGAAATTTCGTCTATCTATCTGAATTAGTTAAGTTAATATTTTTAAATACTAAAATTAAAAAGCTATAAATTAAACTAGATTTTAATATATAGTATATTAATTTGAACCATCCAATTCATTGATGGCTGCCTGTGCCTGAGCAGCTAAGCTGCTTGCTAATTATACGGTAAAAATATCCCATTATCACAAGAAATTACAAAACATCTCCTTACAGGAAAAAAAAATACAAGGCATCAGTTTTGTGTGTATTCCCATTTTTATATTGAACTTACCGGTAAATAAATTTATGAAAGAAAATGATTCTATATTCGACTAAATTTCAAAGAAAGGTTTAACTAATTCGATGAATGGAATAACATTTTTTTAAAGTTTGGTGGCATTCTGTCATATATTAGCAATAAACTTCGATAAGTCCAATTTAAAAATTGCTAAGATAAACATTTTTCCTGTATTCGATAATTACCTTCTTTTACCGATTTTAAGCTGTCATCACTTGAATCAGTCATCATTCTCAGTAAGTAAATTTATGCAAGAATTTTTTTAAAGAAATGCAGGAAAATCAAAATTATGTTTGACTAAATTAAAAAAAAGGTTAATTTGGGGAAATTAAATACCTCTTCAAAAAAGTAATTATTTGGCATATGTTAGTTTATTTGTTTTTAAATATATCAAATGTTTTCTTTAAGTTTCTATAGTAATTTTACTTTGAAATTTAAATTTATGATATTCCAAATATGTAAATCCATCACGTGAAAATATTTTTTACATTCTAAACTTACTAATGTCACGTTTCACTTTATTTTAGAATACGACGAGTGAAACTAATGATTGACAACTTTTTTCATGTTTTTTAATAGTCAGATTTCTATCTTCTAGCATTTATAATGATAAATTTAAAAAGTAATTCATGATATTTCTTAACTTTTTTTCAAAATGATACCTAATAAAATGACAATAATAAAGTGAATATTATTATATTTTAACTCATAAAAATCTTTCTTTTTTTCAAATTATCAAACAAGTAATTGACATACCATATTATTCATCTTATTTTATCATCAAATAATAAAATAATATATATATATATATATTATATATATTATTTTAAAATTTAAAATATCTTGTACATAAACTCTAAGAGTTTACTTCATCTTTATGAGTCGATTTTACTAAATATAAAATGAGTTTACCTGAGCTCTCGAGTTTAAAAATTTTGATCTATAATTTCTGCAATCTAGGTGAAATAGAAAGGACCATGGGTTGTGAATTCAATTAAGAACCAATTGAAAGAACTCTTAATTTGATTTCAGTGCTTGTTGGAATAAAACCCGAATGAATTAATTCTCGCAAATTGTTCGCATAATGGATAACACAACCTTAAACATTAGGGTGTTATATTGGATTAAAATTGTACACTTTATCATTAGTTCATATGTGCTAATACCTATAGGCTAGAATCCATAACAAAGATGGTGTAGACGAAATTTCACCTTAATTTCTTCAATAATTGATTTCATTTATAATTGATATCATTGGTAATAAATTGATCTTCAAGGGATCATCATTTTTTCATCACTATATTACTTGTGGGATTTGTTTACATGTTAGCGTATGATATCATAATTTTTGCATCAAGGACTGTATATGAAAATTACTCATTCATAATTAAAATAATGAAAATTTAGGTTACATGGATTATTATCGTTGGTACGATGTATAAAAATAAAAGAAGCTCTATGAAATGAAATATTATGCATAATTCTAGAATGAAGATGCATTTAACAAAAAAATAAATAAAATGATAAAAATGAAGTATAAAGTAAGATAAGACAGGATACAATTAGGATTATAAAAAGGATAAGAGCCAAAGTCAAATTATTGTAATATTTCTAGTCCTAATCAAATTGGTTTACAAGGGACTCCTAATTAAAATAAAACTTTATCTAAATGAGGTTTTCTTTCTCTATAAATAGGGCCCAACACTCCGCAATTTTTTAAAAATAGAATTGATTAGCGAAAGGTCAAACACGACGTGCCCATCCTGGACGCGGGTCGGCTGCTCTCGGATCGCGAAATCAAGAAAAGAAGATCCAACATGGACCGTGTCCGAATTGGACATGAGTCGTGTTGTTGTCAAGTCATGACAAGTTGAGCCAAGATACGAAAATGGATCGTGTTCGGGTGAGACATGGACTGTGTAACTCCACGTGGCGGAATCCTCACATGATTGAACGAGGATTAGGAATTTAAGTCCATTTTAAACTACTAGAACCCCTATGACTCCTCTATAAACATGGCCACTAAGACTTTCTCCCCATTGCCATTATTTGATATCCCAACCACCAAGAAGCTCTCTCTCTCTCTCTCTCTCTCTCTCTCTCAAAGGAAGAGGTCAATGGCCCTCTTCTCTCTTTTTTATTTTTAATATTTTATACATATATATTTATATAATACTTATTTTAAAAACTTAAATATTATTATATTTTCATGTGCAACCATATTAACAATTTTAACTCATCATTTATCATTTATCATCATCATCATCATCATCATCATCATCATCATCATCATCATCATCATCATCATCATTTTCATCATTTTCATGAGAAGAAAAGTTTGAGACTACCTCATCATTTATCATTAAGCACAAAGAAGATTCACCTTCGGATGTAGAAGATGTAGAGTTGTCATTTTCATTCGATGTAGAATTCGCCTTGCTTTCACTCTCTTCATATCTAGATGACAACTTTAGCCAAATTTCATGAGAGGTGGAACATTTAGAAATAAGGTTTAGACTTTCTACATCTAAAGCACATCTCTCTCTCTCTCTCTCCTTCCTTGAGGACTAGAGGAGGAGAGGACGTGCACTAGTAACCAACCGGAGAGGAAGGGGAGCACATATCACGTGGGAGGGACAAGGAGGATAAGTTAACGATCAGGTATGTAACTCGAGGTAGGGATTTGCACATGTGAATGATTAAACATAAGAAAGGTTGTTAATGATACGATTTCTGCAATAAAATAATGATTCTCGTATATATCATTAAAATAATGCATCTGAATTAAGTTCTAGACGAAGAAAATGGTGGCTGAACATGGACCCTATCTCTGTTAACACGGTCGCATTGTGGCACGATGCCAATCGCGTCACTCGAATGTGGGTTGGGTTTCATCGAAAGATTACGGAACATGGACTATGTCTTGAATAGACACGAATCATGTCCCCCGGACAATCTCAAGATGATTGAGCATGGACTACATCATTCTCGAATGCAGTCCATGTTCAATGGTCAATACCAGCAACAAATGCACCCGCGTTCATCGAACAATTGAAAATCAACAGGACGTGGACCACATTAGTAACGAACGCGGGCCATGCCCCCTTGGACACACTACAAGCAGAACACATACTGTGTTGCACCTTGACACAACTAGTGTTCCTTGGATCAAAGACGGTGTCGATGAAAACCTTTCATATATCATGTTGTAGCAAACACAGACCGTGTTAATTGATAAAATGATAAATCAGACCATTTTGATTGATAAACAAACCTACAAGTAAAGAGTACAACACGAGCCGTTTCGACCCGATGCACACATTGTTGCAAACCTTTCACGACTCATAATTTATTTAATAAAACACGAAATGCGGACCATGTCGATATCCGAAGCGGGTTGTGTCCTGCCTGATGAAAAATAATGGTAATTAAGTGAATTTTTTTTGTAGTTATTGTTAAAACTTAATGCTTGATTTCTTAAGTTATTGTGATACTTTAAGATCTCTAAAAGATAATTTAGAAGTGAATGTATTGCTCAACTAATAATAAGATTAAAAGTTATTAATATTTTGTGATTGAATTTATCACATGAAGAGGAGGGCCCCGCTGACTATGAGATTTATCTCGACTTCAGGATTTATTCTTACTGTAGGGTTTACCCTAATTACGGGACTTGTCTTGACTAACTATTGAAACTACTAACTACTTCATTGCCTACCTAGCCATGCCTGCGGTGGGACAACCTGAATCTTTAATGCGAACTAGTACGACTCACCAATTCATTATAATGTTTGATGGACTTAGTACAAGATAATTTAAAAAGAAAACTGAGATCCTAAGTTAATACTGGGCTTGAGCCATTATTGTCACTGTATCAAGTCAGAATCTAATGGTCATGATCATACTAAACTATAAAATTATTGTGCATTATATGACACAACTGGTGTTCTGGCAATTTCTAAAGTCACATAATAAAGGAGAAAAGTAATGCTACTGAATTATCATTATGGATTATTGACATCTCCTTATTTTTATCCGCATAAATGTTTTTCCTTATTGATTATTATTTTTACATTTTGAGCTTCATCGTTGATGGGAGGATTGTCCTCCCTGCTTTTGATCGTGTAGGCAATGAGCACCACCGATAGGTGATAAAAGGCACTAGTGATGCAGATGTTCATGACCTGGTGTCTTGCATAGGATAGGACTCTAGTATTGAATTATTTTAGTTTTTTCAATAAACTTATTCAACTCTCGCTAGTCATTTATTTTCATTTTGGAACAATATAAGAGTTTTGCTTGGTTAGACTTTTTAATGAAGTTCTATTTTAAAGTTACTGCTTTTATATTATGTGTCCAATATATTGACTAGTTAATTGGTCAAATATTAAGTAAAAGAAGAATGTCATAACGCCACCAGAAGGGTATTATGCCACGTGACAGTGATATTTTAGGGGGCATTATAGTTAGGTATCAGAGTCTTTGAGATACACTTCCTAGTTGTCTCTAAAAAAGTAGAGCCCATGTGCAAGCATCACAAACAATTACCATGTCATCAAGAAAAGTATAGGTTAGGTCCTAAGTAGGTTATCAAGAGAAAAATGATAATAACTTAATGTTTAAATATTTTCTTTACTTGTTGTAAATGCAGGTGCCTCCAAGGTGTCTCGCTAATCTATAGATTAGATAGATGGTATGACTAAATTCGAGGATGAATTTATTTTTAAAGAGATTATTATGTAACACCTGACAATTTTAGCTGATTAAGAAAATGAAACGATAAAAAGAAAAGATGAAGTAAAATAAGATATGATATGATTAAGATTAGGAAAATGATAAGAGTCAAAATAAAATTATTGTAATATTCCTAGTTCTAATCAAATTGGTTTGCAATGAACTCTTGATAACAAGCAAACTCGATCTAGAGAGGTGTTTCTTTCTCTATAATTAGGAACCAACACCCGGCAATTTTAAATAAGTAGAATTGATTGATGCTTGTAATTTTTAGCATATTTTGCATGCATATTTAGTTTAATTTTGATTAATTTGTTCATGACATGCATCAATTTATTTAAGTTTTTAATTTAATTTTATTGAGTTGGTGCCTATCCAAGATTTTGTATTATTTTGACATACTCAGAGCGAATAAGGCGCAAGAAGACACTACAATTTTTTCTAGAAATATTTTTTGCAAAAAAATAAAGAAAAGTATTTCGTCATTGTGAGCGAAAGGCCTGCGAGAATATATTGGAAATTGTCACGGGCATGAAACAGCAAGTCATGACCGTGAAGCAATAGTTCACGACCATGATGAAGAGCTTCACGAGCGTGGCCGAAGCGAGACAATGAATTGTCACGACCGTGAAATATAATTCACGGGTTGTGATAAGTTGGAGGAGTTCTATTCATGGTCGTGATATTCATATAACATGCCATGAACATTCATATGGAGTTATAGTCACACGGTTGTGACATCTATATCACGGGTCGTGACGATGGGCTGCAACATTGAGGAGTTAAAGTAATGACCGTGAATCAAATTCATTGGCCGTGAAACTTTTCGGGATTTAGTTAATTTTCTTTGGTGGAAGTGGTTTAATCTTATCTTTTTAAGATTTCAACCCGGGATTAAGCCTCATCTGATGAAATTTAAAGTTCTCCAAGCCAAGACTCCTCATATATGAGGAAATCTATTAAAGATCTATAAATAAAACCCCAAGGTCTCATTTGAGGGAAATCAAGTCAAATAATTAGGTCAAAGTTTTTCTTGAAGCTAGAGCTAGAAATTGATGAAAGGTTGTGCTGAAATTCAGAGTTTTATTTTTATTCCTTTTTCTTTTGTTGGGAATTTCTTTTCCTGTTTAGTCATTTGTATTAGGATGTGAACCCTAGTTTAGATTGAATATTTCATATGAACTATTTCTTTTAGAACATGAATGCTTTTCATAATGTCTTTTCTTCTTTGTGGTGATCATGAAATTCTATTGTTGACTACTTAGTGTAATTGATTTCATTGGTTTGGAATTTGGAGAAATTGATACTTGAATCTAAGTCGTAGCAATTCATGTCATAATCTGATTACTTGTTTGAGATTCTAGATTGTGTGACCTTTTAAGCTAGACTTGATTAAGAGATTGGCATCATAAGTTTTGCATCATTAAAGCATCTTAGATTATGATCTACTTGGGGCGGATTCGTTTGAATGTCCTCTATAAATCTAAATCTATGATAGGTGATTGATTGAACCTATTTAGGGGATCACATCTTAAACGAACTTAGTCTATCATTAGAAGCAATTCGTGCATAATTTAAATTCAATCTGATTTAATGGTGAGACAAAGTCTTTAATCTCCCAACTTTATTTGATTTGATCTCATTTGACCTCATATTTAAAATTTTATCTTTTCTCATCTTTTCTTATCTTTTGTTTCCTAAATTAAAAAATATATTTTATCTTTTCTCCATTACTTTGGAATTAGATAAGGTTAAATTATATTAGTCATTGTGGGTTCGGCATCCTTACTCTTTATCATTATATTACTTGAATGACTAGTGCGCTTGCTAGTCTAATTAGTTCGCATAATTGATTAATGAAGGGTCCAACACATACCGTGTCTATCCTGGATGCATGTTGTGTTGCTCTCGGATCACGAAATCAAGAAAAGAAGGTCCAACAAAGACCGTGTCTGAATTGGACATGGGTCGAAGTCATGACAAGTTGAGCCAACAAATGAAAATAGATCATGTCTGGGTGGGACGTAGATCGTGTCAACTCCGGGTGACAGAGTCCTAGCGTGATTGAATTAGGATTACGAATTTAAGTCCATTTTAAGCTACCAAAAACTTATTACTCCTCTATATAAACTCTGGCCATGAATCCTTTCTCCTTCAAATTATTTCATATTCCAGCCACCAAGAAGCTCTCTCTCTCTCTCTCCCTCTCTCTCTCTCTCTCTCTCTCTCTCTCTCTCTCTCTCTCTCTCTTTGAGGACTAGAGGAGGAGAGGACATGCATCAACAACAACCTAAAGATGAAGAGGAGGACATACCACATGGGAGGAACGAGGAGGATAAGTTAACGACAATTACATATGTAACTCAAGGATTAAGCTTAGGGAATTTCATACATGAATGATTAAAAATAAGAGAGGTTGTTAGTAATACAATTTCTGTAATAAAATAATGATTCTTGTACGTATCATTAAAATAATGCGTCTGAATTAAGTTCTGGATGGAGAAGGTCGTGTCTCTATTGACACGACCCACGTTGTGGCATGACACTGATCGCGTCCTCGAACGTGGGTTGGGTTTTATCGGATGACCGAAAGACTACGAAACGTGAACCACATCCTAAATAGATGCATTCTGTGTCTCCTAGACAACCTAAAGACGATCGAGTGTGGGCCGCATCATTCTGAAATGCAAGTCGCATCCACCGGTCAACACTAGTAGCAAACATACCGCGTTTGTCGGATATATGAAATCAGGAAAAGAAGGTCCAACACGGATTGTGTTCGAATTGGACATGGGCCATGTTGTTATCAAGTCATGAAAAGTTGAGCCAACAAACGAAAACGAACAGTGTCCGAGTAGGACATGGACTGTGTCGACTCCGCATGATGGAGTCTTGACGTGATTGAACTAAGATAAAAACCTAGGACTCCTCAATATATAAACCCTAGACATGAATCATTTCTCTCCCAAGGCCATTATTTGAGCTCTCTCTCTCTCCTTGAGGACTAAAGGAGGGGAGGACGCGCACCACCAACAACTTGGAGAGGAAGAGGACATACCGCATGTAAGGAACGAAGAACAAGGAGGATACTTTAACGACAATCAGGTATATAACTCGAAGATCAACCTTAGGGATTTTCATATGTGAATGATTAAACATAAGAGAGGTTGTTAAAAATATGATTTCTATAATAAAGTAATAATTCTTATACGTATCATTAAAATAATGCGTCTGAATTAAGTTCTCGACGGAGAAGATTGTGGCTGAACATGGACTTTGTCTCTACTGATATAACCCGCGTTGTGGCATGATGCTGATCGCATCGCTCGAACACAGGTCTAGTTTCGCGGGACGATCGAAAGACTACGAAATTTGAATATTGAATATACGTGGGTACTGAACAGACGCGAATTGTGTCCCTTGGACAACCAGAAGATGATCGAGCACAGGCCGCGTCATTCTCGGATGTAGGCCTCCTCCACACCGGCCAACACTAGTAGCAAATGGACTACGCTCGTGGGACAATTAGAAATCAACCAAATGTGGACCACGTTAGTATCCGACATGGGTCGTGCCACCCGGACACACAAGAGGCGGAATACGAACCATGTTGCACCTTGACACGACCAATGTTCTTTAGATCGAAGATGACTCCGATGAAAACCTTATCCTAACATGGACCATGTTGTTGCAAACATAGATCGTGTTAACTGATAAAATGATAAACCTGACCCTTTTGCCTGGAAAATGGGCCTACAAGTAAAGCGTACAACATGGGTCATGTCAACTCGATGTGGATCGTGTTCTAGACTTCTCACGGCTCATAACTTGTTTAATAACACATGAAACGCAGACCACGTTGATATCTGATGCGACTTGGTGAAAATAATGGTACTATTAAGTGAATTCAACTGTAATGTTTGTTAAACCTTAATGCTGATTTCTTAAGCTATTGTGTTGCTTTAGGATCTTTGGTAGATAACGTAGAAGTGAGGTACTGCTCAACTGATAATAGGATTCAAAATATTAATGTTTTGTGATTGATTATCGCATGAAGAGAGGGCCCCACCGACTACGAGATTTATCTCACCTACATAATTTATTTTTTATTATAGGATTTTATCCAGACTATGTGGTTTACCCTGACCGCAGGACTTGTCCCGTCTAACTACTGACTACTTCATGGTCTAACTACTTGTGCTTGTGACGAGACAACATGCATCTTCAATGCGCCTGGTAAAGGCTCACCTGTTGATTGCAATATTTGATGGACTTAAGACAAGATAATTAGAAAAAAAATGAGGTCCTAGGTAAATACTGGACTTGAGCCACTATTTTCATTAGAAAGAATAATGATAAATTAAGAATCTATAATGGTCATGAACATATTAAACTCTGAAATTATTGTGCATCATATGGTGCAATTGATTTTTTGGTCATTCCTAAATTAAAATCACATAATAAAGGGGAAAAGTAATGCTATTGATTATAATGATGGATTATTGATATCTCCTTTTTTTGCATATATGATTTTCCATATTGATTATTACTGTTATATATTGAATTTCATCGCTCATGGGAGGATTGCCCCCTTGCTTTTGATCCTGCAGGCAATCTGCACCATTGATAGGCGATGCAAATGTTCGTGAACTGATGGCTTGCACATGATAAGAGTCTAGTATTGGGTTATTTTAGTTTTTTAATAAAGTGATTGAACTCTTGCTAGTTATGTATTTTCATTTAACAAAGTATTTTATTTGGCTAGATTTTTTAATAAAGTTTTATTTTAAAGTTACTGCTTTCACATTATATGTCCAATATGTTGATCTGTCAATAGTCAAATATTAAGTCAAAAAAGAAGGTCATAACATCATTAAAAGGATATTTTGTCTCGTGTCGAGTGATCTTTTGAGGGTGCTACAGAAGATTCTTTGGATAAAGAATGAACGTCTATAAAAGATGCAAGGCTTAATTCAAAGAAAATTTTGCACAAATTTTTGAAAGTTACATGAGTAAACATTGATCTATATTATTGTAACAAAAAAAATTGATCTCTATTATCAAAATTATGTGCACTATAACAAAGACCTTATACGCACAAGTTGCAAAGAATGCCCAAAAAGTTTGAGTATTATGAGGTGGGCATTTCGATACAATCAAATAGATTGTACAATAAGAACCATATCTTGGGACCCAAAACTTTGTTCTTATTGGTGTGACCTGTGTCTTTCAATTGACATGGCGTCGCATGCTTTTTGCAGTCAATCACTCGATCTAAGGTAGGGAAGATTGGTTTCAATTAGTCATTGATTTTGCTTCAACTACTCATATCAAATATTGAGAAATCTACAAGTATCTCATTATGCATGCCCCTTTCCATTTTAAGACAATTGTCAAATGTTGAGCAAGGCACGAACCAAAAGTGCATTTTATATAAATTGAACAAAGATATTGTCAACTTAGTTAAGGAGATATTGAGCTTTGACGAGGAAGAGATAATCCTTTGACATTAAAGAAGGAGATGAACCTTCGACAAGCAAGAACAACCTATCTTTGAAGCAAAGAGATGCTAGAGCAAATAATCTTCGAGTAAAAGCCATGAATGACGTCAAAGATGGAATGCACTTGAGGGAAAAATGTCGTAAAAGCCATAAATCACATTAGAAATAGAACATACTCAAGGATAGAGATTGCATAGTATTGGCAAAGCTAGCAGAGAATAAGGCCGAGGTCTTGGCCATGTAGAGTAGGAAAAAGCAATAAGAAAATAAGGAAGTTTGCCTTCTCAACCATTACTTTCTCGCAAGAATGATTGAACCGATGAAGCAAAATGATGGCTTGAATTCAAATGTATCTTCCCTAACCTTTGATCAATCGCGAACACTCCCCCCCCCCCCC